>APFE031624134.1:20213-41056 GCA_000404065.3 Pinus taeda
TTAGACAATAATATATAAATAATAATATAAATATTAATTAATAATAACAATATGATTAATGAAAAATAAGAACAATAAAGAATAATACAAATAACAAGTAATATTAAAATAATTAATGATGATCAAAACAAACAATGACAAAGTAAATAATGATTAATAACAATAAGATTAATAATGATTAATAAGAAAATAAACAAGCATATAAATATAATAATAATAATTAATAATAATTAGTAATATGAATAATAATTTAGTCTTCCATATGGTGAGTGCATCAAACCTAGTTCATATTTATCAAAACCCCTTTGCATTCTTTTCTCCGTACATCAGTCCTGATGATGAGTCTGGGTCTAGACTCGAAACGTCGACAAATATAAAGATGGGCACTGTGGAAAATCCGAATTCCTCTTAGAAACCACACCACAGTAATCTACAATCCAAATTATAAATAGTCTTTACCTCTCAGTATCACTGATATTAACAATTGGTTGCCAAAGATATATTAAGTCCTTCATATAAATAGGTTACAAGGTTTGCAAATAATAACTTCTTTGTTTTTGTTTTTCGGAAAGACTTTTATAGAAAATATGAACTTTAGCATTATGATTGTTTTCATATTTATTCCTTTTCTTTTGAATTTAATTAATTTATTAAGATATAATTGATTCCCTCCGTAAATCACCGACCCCACATGTTTTTCCTAGGACATAATAAATAATGGGGACCGTTTAACTTTTTTTATTTTTCTAAATCACTTTAAGTTTGCCTAATAAAAAGGCAAAAGGGACATTAACTTTGAAATAAGTCTTGAAATACCTAAAAAAAAAAACACTAAAGAAATGAACTCGTGTAGATCCATGAGAACCTTTTAATAAATTGTTGCGATATTTTCCTTTCCAAGATATAATTTCCCGAGGTTCCGAGATGGTTCACACACGAGGCTGTGTTATTTCAAACCTTGCATATCGGGTCTTTGCTTATCGGGGCTTTCCATATTGTAATATTTAATAAAGAATACATACTAGAACTAGAATAATACCTTCTGAGATACTCTTACATGTTGAAATTGTAATTTCAACTGCACTTCTTACCTTGCGATGTGATGAGATCACAGATCGCAAATTGCATATACGTTTGGAGCTTTCGTTGTGTTCACTTGATTTCTGTGATTGCAATGGTGCGATGCAATCCAATCGCAAATCGCAGATCGCACCAATTTTAATAGTGTTCCATTTTTCCTCCCGCAAATTGTGATTGTGCGATGCGATCCAATTAAAGTCAACAGTTGAAGTACAAGCCTGCAGCAAATAAATTTGACGTGAAGTAAAAGTTTCTTTACGGCGAGTTTTGTTAGTAAAACAATAAATGTAATTCACTGTGGGTTGGTAAGTTTTGGTGAAGTTTTTAATTTTACCATTTTTCTATGAGCGGGAGTATGGGCACAAGTAAAGGTTGGTAAAAGCATTTAATTTTATTGTTTTTCTTTTACGGAAGCATGGCAAGAGAAAATGGATGTAAGTTTTTTTTTGTTATCATATATATATGTAATGGTTTTGTGTTGACAAAGTAATAGTGAAATACGCACAGCAGTGCGAAGCAAAAAGGTGTAGAAGCGCAACAGCGCATGTGACTGTAAATTTTATTGTTGAACATGAAATGTAATACGCAACAACGTAGTATGTAACAGGAATGCACAGCAGTGCAGAATATGTGTTCTAGTCATTCTATAATAGTTTGAATCTTAGTTTTTCTGAACTGCATCTGAAGCAGTCTCTTGGTGAATCCCTCTGGTTAAGAGGAAGATGCTCTTCTGCATTAATTGGTGAATCCCTTTGTCAAGAGGAAGACGTTTTGTAACAGTTGGTTTATTTTTAATGAATAGACGTTTTTATGTTTGTTGCTGAAACTTTATCTTCAGCAAGCTGAAATTATGTCTGCAGCAAGATCCTGTGTTAAAGATCCTATGTTGTAAAACAGAGTATTATCCTCTGTTCAAGTGTTTTTTTTTTTAATTTCTGAAATTATCAGAAATTCCTAGCAGAGCATCAGTCTCTGTGTTCAGTTTGTTTTGTTTTTGGAATTTTAGCAGAAAAATTTCCAACAGTGGTATCAGAGCTAGTCCAGGCTCTTTGAAGGTGTCAAAGAAGCTGAAGGAAGGAGTTTCTTGCTGCAGCAGTTTCTCCAGCAAAGTGAAATCTCTGGCAAAAGAATCCAGGTATTTTTCAAATTAGTTTCTTGTGTTACTGCTGAAGAAACAGTCAGTATTTTAAATACACAGTCAAATATTTAAAGCATAGTTAAGGAGTGCTAGAATGGCCAGCACCAGCACCAGTATGGGTTTGTTTAACCCTCAATTCCCACAGTTCAATGGGAAAAACTATGACTATTGGGTAATAACCATGAAAGCCCTATTTGCCTATCAAGACTTATGGGAACTTGTTGAAGATGGTTTTGAAGAACCAGCAGATGAGAATGAGTTTAATAGATTAACTCAGGCAGAGAAAGATCTATTAAAGAGCAATAGGAAGAAGGACTCAAAATCCCTTGTATTTTTGTATCAAGCAATAGACAAGAGTGTGTTGCCAAGGATAGCAACAGCTAAGACATCCAAAGAAGCATGGAAAACTCTCAAGACATCCTATCAAGGCATGGAGAAAGTGAAGACAGCAAAACTACAGTTGCTGAGGAGAGATTTTGAGAATCTGTGCATGAAGGAGTCAGACAATATTGACTCATTCTTCATACATGTGATTGGTTTGGTCACACAAATGAGGACTCATGGAGAAGTTCTTGAAGAAAGGAGGATTGTGGAGAAACTTTTGAGGGTCCTACCCTCAAAGTTTGATGTGATTGTCACCACCATAGAAGAGACAAAGGATCTCTCAAACTTTTCAGTTGATGAACTTCATGCATCACTGATAACACATGAGCAGAGGCTGAGTAGAAATGAAAAATCATCTCTAGAGCAAGCCTTCAAGACCCAGATGTCCTTTGGAAGAGGAAGAGGTCAAGGAAGAGGAAACAAGAAAGGAAGAGGCAGAAGCCAGAACAGAGGTGGAAGGAACAACCCGACAAATGCTCAAGGAAGAGGCAACAATTCAGATCAGAACCAAGGCCAAGGCAACAACCAACAAAGAGGAAAACATCATGCTCAAGGACAAAGGTATGAAAAATCCAATGTCCAATGTTATTATTGTAAAAAGTATGGGCACTATGCCAATGAATGTAAGAAGAAGCAGCATGATATAAATAATAGTTCTAGTGCAAATATCACTAGAGAAAATATTAGCCAAAATAATGTTTTGTTAGCTTGTAACATGGCTGAAACAAACAGTGAAGGTATATGGTTTCTAGATTCCGGTTGTAGCAACCATATGACTGGAAACATAGCATTGTTTCTGCTTTAGATCAAAGTGTGAAGTCACAAGTCACACTTGGGACTGATAGTAAAATTTCTGTTATGGGTAAAGGAGAAGTCAAAATATTTACAAAGAAGGGTGAAAAGAAAACCATAGAAGATGTCTACTATGTCCCTCGAATGAGATGTAACCTCTTGAGTATTGGACAACTTGTCCATAAGGGGTACAATGTTTTCTTTAAGAATGATGTATGCACCATCATGGATATAACACCCAGCAAAAGATGTATTGCTGAAGTGAAGATGACGAGGAATAGGATGTTCCCTCTCAGGATAAGGGCAGATTTGAAAAACAAAGAAGTAATTGCAGCAGTTACCCAAGAGGCTCTCCAAAGCGTACCAAAGGATGAAAATTGGTTATGGTATTTGAGATTTGGACATCTCAATTTTGGAGGTCTTAACTTGCTGAACAGAAAAGGGATGGTAAGAGGATTACCAATGATAGAGAAACTGGACAGCGTTTGTGAAGGTTGCATATTGGGAAAACAACACAGAGAAAGTTTTCCATCAGGGAAAAGCATAAGGGAAAAAGCACCCTTAGAGATTGTCCACTCAGATGTATGTGGACCGATGCAAACCCCATCACTAGGAGGTAGCCAATATTTTCTAACATTCATTGATGATTTTACAAGAAAAACTTGGGTTTATTTCTTGAAGAATAAAAGTGAAGTGTTTGAAAAATTCCGCAATTTCAAAGCACTTGTGGAAAATCAAAGTGGGCTGCGCATCAAAGTTTTAAGAACAGATAGAGGAGGTGAGTATATCTCCAAGGAATTCCTACGGTTTTGTAGAGAAAATGGAATTCATAAGCAATTTACAACAAGGTACACCCCACAGCAAAATGGAGTTGCTGAAAGGAAGAACAAGACCGTTATGGATATGGCTAGGAGCATGTTGAAGGCAAAGCATTTGCCAAATGCTTATTGGGCTGAAGATGTAAATTGTGTAGCATATATTTTGAACAGGTGTCCTACAAAAGTAGGGATGAATAAAGTGTCGGAAGAAGCATGGAGTGGGAGAAAGCAAGGAGTCACCCACATGAAAGTTTTTGGATGTGTGGCTTATGCACACATTCCAGATCAACTAAGGAGGAAGTTCGACAGCAAAGGGGAGAAATTTCTTTTCATTGGATACAGTGAAGAATCCAAAGCTTACAGGTTGTATATCCCATCTACCAAGAAATTTTTTATCAGCAGAGATGTTCAGTTCATTGAGGAGGAAGCTTGGGATGGAAGCATAGAGAAAACAGTGAATGTTAAAAACTGTTTGTCTCATGATGAAGATGATGAGGAGGTGGCTGAAATGCATCCCCAAACAGCAGTGCCAACACAAGGGCAGCAAGCGACACCCTTGAGGAGAAATGAAAGTGCTTCTCCAAGCACACCACAAAGAGGAAATTCAAGTGCATCTTCAAGCACTTGTACACCGTATGAAAGAGGTAAGAAGTTCAGAAATTTAAGTGAAATTTATAATGAAGGAATGAATTCCTTATTTGCCTTGTATTTTCATGTTGATGATCCTATTCATTTCGAAGATGCAATCAAAGATAAGAAATGGATAGAAGCTATGGATGAGGAGATGAATGCCATAGAGAGAAACAAAACATGGGATTTGGTTGAGCTACCAAAAGGTAAAGAAGTCATTGGAGTTAAATGGGTCTATAAGACCAAGAGTAATGCCGAAGGAAAAATTGAAAGACACAAAGCAAGGCTAGTTGTCAAGGGATACAAGCAGCAGTATGGGAGAGATTATGGGGAAGCTTTCGCACCGGTTGCAAGAATGGAAACCGTGAGAGTAGTGCTGTCCATAGCAGCACAAAACAAGTGGAAAGTTTACCAAATGGACGTGAAGTCATCATTCCTGAATGGAGTATTAATGGAAGAGGTCTATATTGAGCAGCCTCTAGGCTATGAGAAGAAAGGCCAAGAGCACAAAGTGTGCAGATTGAAGAAAGCTCTTTATGGACTCAAGCAAGCACCAAGAGCGTGGTACAGTAGGATAGATTCATATCTACTGGAAAATGGATTTGACAAATGTGAGGGAGAACCCACCGTCTACATCAAAGAAAAGGATGGTAAAATTTTGATTGTTGTGTTATATGTTGATGATGTGATTTTTACAAGTAATGATGACTACCCCATTGAAAATTTCAAAACAGTCATGAAAGAGGAATTTGAAATGACTGACATGGGTTTGCTGAGATACTTCCTAGGAATAGAAGTAGATCAAAATGAAAATGGAATTTTTATCTCTCAAGCAAAATATGTAAATGAAGTGTTGGGCAGATTTAATAAGCAAGAGTGCAAGGCAGCATTCACTCCCACAGTAATGGGATTAAAACTCAGCAAAGAGGACAACAGCAAGGATTTTGATCCTAGCTTGTACAAGAGTATAGTTGGCAGCCTTATGTATTTAATTGCAACTAGGCCAGATATAATGTTTGTTGTTACTTTAATTTCCAGATTCATGGGGAGGCCAAAAGAAGCATATTGGCAAGCAACAAAAAGAATTTTGATGTATGTTAAAGGTACAAAAAGAATTGGCATTTTATATACTTCTTCAGAAAATTCAGATTTAGTTGGCTACACCAATAGCGATTGGGTTGGAAGTGTAGATGATCGGAAAAGCACTTCCGGTTATGTCTTTCACATGGGTTCAGGAGCCATTTCATGGGCTTCTAAAAAACAGCCTATCGTGGCGTTGTCTACAGCAGAGGCAGAATATGTGGTAGCTACAGCAGCAACATGTCAAGCAGTTTGGATGAGAAGGATATTGAGAAGCTTAGGCCAAGAGCAGGCAAAAGCAACAGTGATTTTTTGTGACAATAGCTCAGCTATTGCATTGTCCAAGAATTATGTGTTTCACAAACGAACGAAACACATTGATACAAGGTTGCATTACATCAGAGAATTGGTGAACAATGGAGAAATCATTTTACAACATTGCAGCACTCAGGAACAGGTTGTGGACATTCTAACCAAGCCATTGGATCAACAAAGCTTTGAGTTTTTAAGGAAGCGTCTGGGTATGGTTAATAACCCAGCAGTTGAAATTAAAGGGGAGTGTTGGAATTGTAATTTCAACTGCAGTTCTTACCTTGCGATGCGATGAGATCACAGATCACAAATCGCATATACGTTTGGAGCTTTCGTTGTGTTCATTTGATTTCGGCGATTGCAATGGTGCGATGCGATCCGTCGCAAATCGCAGATCGCACCAATTTAATAGTGTTCCATTTTTCCTCCCGCAAATTGTGATTGTGCGATGCGATCCAATTAAAGTCAACAGTTGAAGTACAAGCCTGCAGCAAATAAATTTGACGTGAAGTAAAAGTTTCTTTACTGCCAGTTTTGTCAGTAAAACAATAAATGTAATTTACTGTGGGTTGGTAAGTTTTGGTGAAGTTTTTAATTTTACCATTTTTCTATGAGCGGGAGTATGGGCACAAGTAAAGGTTGGTAAAAGCATTTAATTTTATTGTTTTTCTTTTACGGAAGCATGGCAAGAGAAAATGGATGTAAGTTTTTTTTTGTTATCATATATATATGTAATGGTTTTGTGTTGACAAAGTAATAGTGAAATACGCACAGCAGTGCGAAGCAAAAAGGTGTAGAAGTGCAACAGCGCATGTGACTGTAAATTTTATTGTTGAACATGAAATGTAATACGCAGCAGCGTAGTATGTAACAGGAATGCACAGCAGTGCAGAATATGTGTTCTAGTAATTCTATAACAGTTTGAATGTTAGTTTTTCTGAACTGCATCTGAAGCAGTCTCTTGGTGAATCCCTCTGGTTAAGAGGAAGATGCTCTTTTGCATTAATTAGTGAATCCCTCTGTCAATAGGAAGACGTTTTGTAACAGTTGGTTAATTTTTAATGAATAGAAGTTCTTATGTTTGTTGCTGAAACTTTATCTTTAGCAAGCTGAAATTCTATCTGCAGCAAGATCCTGTGTTGTAAAACGGAGTATTATCCTCTGTTCAAGGGATTTTTTTATTGTTCTGAAATTATCAGAAATTCCTAGCAGAGCATCAGTCTCTGTGTTCAGTTTGTTTTGTTTTTGGAATTTTAGCAGAAAAATTTCCAACATTACATATTGTAACTTATATATGCCGTACCTTTGCATCTCAAACCTTGCACCTCAGAACATTCATATCAGAATTTAGTCATATATCGTAAATGTATTTTAGATTCCCCTCTGATATATCTTTTCAGATATTTTATGTGGGACTTTCACGTGTTCCATCATCTTTTTATTTAAATGATTTAATGTTTTAATAATGAGTCTCAAATGGATAAAAGTATCACATTAAATAAGATTTGATTTTCTCAATTGATTTTTTAAAAAAGGATTTTTACACAATGTTTCCATTTTTACGCCATTGTGAGTTGTTGTAAGGAATTTTTGCTGCTAAATATACGCATATGTATTCTACATGTGAACTCGGATTCTTAATATTTAGAAGAAATGAAGAATGGGAATAAAGCTAAGAAAAATCCTCCCCAACAGCAATCCACAGGCCCATTTGTTGAAGATGTTGACGGTAAAATTCCAGGAGCAACACTGTTTTCAGATGCCGTATGTACCAGAGATGCTGGGATTTCCTCTTGGGAAGTAATTTAAGAATATTTTGAAGATGAGGAGCCCAAGGCTGTCACTAGAATGGTAACAACCGATGATATAACTCCGGTTTCAGAAGCCATAAGAAGGGATCCTACTAGCGCTTTTCTTCACAAGATTGCAACAAGACCGTGGTTATTTCCTTATATAGACATGGTTCGTTGGGTAGTCTAGAATTTGGATATTTCTAGGAGACACATTTAAACCAAAAGGGGAGTAACGATTGGGTATTTCACTAGTAAATATTTGAAAATCATGCATCATCTATCAATTTCTTAGTACATATATAATAACGAGTACGTTGAGGCCTTTATAAAGGAGTATGGGCACCTGTCAGAAAAAAATAGAAAATGGAGAAAAGACCAAAAAAAACATAAAATAGAATGATCTGGTAAGTATTTACTCGATTGCCTCGCCTCCCTTTTTTCCCAAGTGGGAGGCATGATTTGTCGATTGCATGCACTACTTAATATGTCAAAATTCCGTGACACCTAAGTGCCTCTAATTGTTGGGCTTCCGAAGGTTTTATATTTGATTGGGAAACATTTCTTTCTGATAAAGTAGACAGACATATCTTAGGTTTCCATCATGCTAGAAGTATTTCAAAAGATAAAGTGCCCCCTTTCTACATGTTTTCTTATGTTATGGATGCACTTTGTTTTGTTATGGATTTTCTTGCTATGGGTTGGAAATTGACTATCTAGGATCCAAAGCCTATTAACATTTATCATGGCATCTTATGGGAATCCAAATACCTTGAACATTTATACCATATTTGTCACACGGTAATGATTCTAATATATGAAGCCATTTTTTTAGTCTCAACCACCTTGGATGTCTCAAGAAGCTATGGATGACCTTTGAAGGTTGGAAAGTAGTTTGGATAAGAATTATTCACATATATAAGAGTATGGGGAAGCCTTTATCATCCTCATTTTTTTCATTTGTTCATCCCAGATAAGTTTGTTAGAAGTGAAGTATCCTATGAGACAGTGGGTTATGGTATTACTAAAGTGTTGAAATAGTCAAATAAGAGGGCATGGCCTATTTTTCCAATGAGATTTGGTAGACTTGCATTGGCCAATTACGTTCATACTGAGAAATAAATCTTGTTTATTCAAGATCTAAAATTTCCCATTGTGCCTAATAGGCAATATGATCCAAATTCAGTTATGAAATTTTTTACTGCATCTAAAAGGAATTAGATAGTTCATCCATGAAGAAGACAGGTTACATGATATTTTTTTATAGTCCTCTTCATATGGAACATTACTACAATGAGTGGATGAGAAACTGACTATGGAGGATAAAAAATAGTTTATTTAATATAGAACTTCGAGAATAGCCAATCTTCCACTAGATTTTCTACAACTATCCTGGGAAAATCCATTACTGTCTATTGTTTAGCCTGGCAATTATTCACAATCAATGATTCCTCCTCATGCTTATGTAGAGGTTGTTATAGTTTCTTCTACACCTAAATTAAAATAATTTTTTTTAATCCTAAGTTAAATGAGGCATGGAACGAGTTTAACATGAATCTTAATCTGAATACTGAAGGTCAAACTACAATTTCTCAAATTGTAACTTCTTCACAACAAGTTGATGTTCAAAATACCCTTAAGAATTCTAAACAAGATAGACGGTAAGGACAAATAATTGATAAGTCTTCTATTCATGATGAGAAGGATGTTGAAATTATTCCTTATTTCCCGACTTCGGAGGTCACTCTTAGTGTAGAAGAAATTTCTTCTTTAGCTATCTTCTACATTACCCAACATAAGGAAGTAGTCAAAAGCGGAAGAAAGAAAAGAAATCTTGATCAATCTCAGTGATTGATGCCCATCAAGGTCTATTCCTTTGAAGTTTTATGGAAAGGTTCCTCTACTACACGAACAAAATAATTAGAAAAGTTAACCCAATTCACAGGAGCCAATGCTTCAGCTATGATAGACAAAGAAGTAAAAGTCCAAAAACTTCTTAAGGAAAAAGAAGAAAATATTGTGTCATTGGAGCAAAGGTTCAAAGTAGAGAAACATAAGATTACTAAAAATTGACAGAATCACTTTGCAGAGCTACAAAAGAAATTTGATGCAGTAAAATTACAACATGATAAGGAGATAAAGATGAAAGATAATCAGATTGAAGAAATGTAGAGAAAGATAGAGCAATTGAGTGCCATTCCTCAGCTGATAGATTTTAAGAAAGAATCCAAAGGCTCAGGGAGAGATATCAAGGCATAACTACTAAAAACAACATATAAGTAGATAGATAAACAAAACTCACAAAAGAATATAAATATGGTTAAGACCAACATAGATCCATCTTAAGAACAAATATAACGTGCGCTGAGAGGGATCAAATTCATGCGCAAACTCATTTAAGAGTGCAAAAAACAATGTGTATTTTTTCATTGTATAAATTTATTTTTGAATGCTATAGGGATTACATTACTTAAACTTATAATTCCAAAAAACCTTTGTTGGATTTCTATAAAGAAAACATATAGGTAAAAGAATATTAAACTGTGAATATTGAGACCAATTCAGACATTTTAACCATAAGAACTTAGTTTTTTCAATAACTTTATATGATATATGCATTATCATTTAAAAAAATATATATAAAACATTTTACATAACATGTGCATTGAGATTTTATTAGCACACATTAAAATGGTTTTTTTTTATTAATATATTTTTAAGTATACATCAATGCTAATTCACATTAAAATATTTTCTTTTAAAACTTATTTTTATCTATAGATGTATACAAAGTTGATATCGACATAAAATAGTTAACATATATGTTCAAATAGTTTATTTAAATCATGTCTTAAAATATTTTTATTAAGTGTAATGTTTAAACATATTACCCACATATTTTTTTTACATTGAATTACTTTACATGAAATTATGCTAGGTCATATGGATAATTAATTAAACATGCATAGAATATTCTTTTTTTCTTTTTTATTATAGACGTCATTGGTCTTCTATTTAGAGAACATTTTATTTTTATTTTCAGAGGAACACATGTAAACTCCAAGTTGAACATGAACATACTTACACATAACCTACTTCAAGTTGAACATGAATATACTTACACATAACCTACTCCAAGTTGAACATGAACATACTTACACATAACCTTCACACTGGACTTTAGAATGAGCCTCTAAGCTCAATAATAACATCCTCCATAAAGTTATATTTCTCGTTTGCCTCCATCTACCCATAACAAGTTTGTCCAAATTGGTTCATATATGAGGTTTAAGTGAGCCTCCATGTGGGGTCTTCTTGTCAAGCCCTATTGTAAAGTTAAATGATGAAACCCTACCCACACCATTAGCTTCTTATGGCACTTTGCACAATCATGCCAGAAAGCTACCATGTTGTACTAGTGGGCAAGCCAATTAATCTAGTGTTGTTTTGGTCTCAATAATGTTATCCATAATTAGAAGATATTGGGAAAGTAGGTTTAGGCCTTCATCTAGGTGGAGAATGACCTAGCTCTCAATAGTTCCTAGCATTTTCGCTATCTTGCTCAAACCCATGACCTATGCCCTAGAATTCCTTAATATCCAAGTAGTTGGCATGGCATCCTAGTTGAAACTCTTCCCATAACTTCCTAGATATGTATAGAGGTACCTCCCTATTATTATAGGTAGGAATATAAAAAAACATAAACCACTTAGCTATCCAATCATCTAGAAATAGTTGGGAGGTGTAGTAGTCCACGAAAATGTATTTTTTAGTCATCTATATCAGTTGGTTCTCTTGGGTCAATAAACAAAGACAATTTTTTATTACTATTATTAATGTTGAGGTCTCTCATTTGGTCCTTTTATAGAACGGTTATATAGTGTTCATACATTATAGCTCTGTAATTAGAAATGTTGGTTAACCAGATTTGGGCATTGGATATGGATGATACAATTGAGTTTAATGACCTTGCAATAGAAACTTGTGACAACTATCTAGTGTTTTGTATATCCTATATCAAAGGCTTGAATGTAGATAAAGATGCAACAATTTCATCATTTTAATTTCTTGGTTCTTGGTTTAAGCTTGGTTCTTCTAAATCTTGGTTTGGTAATGGTGGATTTGGATTCTCATGGGTTCCATATTTCAATTTATTTGCAATTTAATACAACTATTGTGCTGAGAGCATTGATTTGGTTGTTTTTTTAAAATTTGAACCAAATTTTTAAAAACAAATAAAAATTATTAGAATGCTTACCTAGACTCAAAAGACAAGACATGGTGTTGATTTACTGCGTGTTGTTTTTCACGAAGTAAGAACTTTTCTCGATGTCTCAAAAATGCCTTCATGGTCTGACTTTGGTAAAAAATGGGGTAGTAGGCACATAATGAAATTTCTTATCAAGAAAGCATGCATGTCTGTAGAGTGCATGTACATTCGTTGTGGGCTTTAGTTGGAAGCGCTGGATGGAATTAATAATGAAGAAGAAATTATTTCTAGTGGATCCGGGAATTCCCATGATTAAGCCGCATTAGATTTACTTTATCAAAGAGCAAAATAAATTGATATTGCTCTAACTGTCATTGTGAGTGATCTGTCATCTATTTCTTTTGGAAAACAATGTGTTTGATTAAGAAATAGATGTTTTGGAGTCCCATCTAACTACAATTTCCTTGTGTTTTACTTTTTAGTTTTATCAATTGTAAACAAATTTTGAAATTTGAATGATTTAGCACCCATCTAATTACAATACCTTTCTATTTTCATTTTAGTTTTTCTCAATTGCAAACAAAATTGGAACTTTGAATGATTCAATGACCATGTTTACTGAGGATATGCATTTGATTAAGAGTTATAGTGTGGGGATAAGTGAATTAGATAGATGTAGCTACCACAAATATGATAAATTTAAGAGAGTGACACAATATGGAGGAAATGAGCAACCAAATTGTTAGTGTATAAATAAGATTAAAAATATGTTGAGGAAAATGAACAAATTCTTAAAAATAAGATCTAATTTAACTAATCACAACCAATAGTTAATAAAAAATAATATGGAGAATTTTACATTTCTCCATTATCCCAAGTCTCCATTTTAATGGAGAAATGGTTCAAAGCATAGCATAGAAAAAATGCCCCCTTTAATGGAGAAATGGACCAAAGCATAACATAGAAATCATGCCCTCTCAACTAGGCTTACAAGGTGTGACAAAGTGAAGTATTTCATTTTGACTTTCTTTGCTGCAATATATTGATGAAGCTTCTTTTCGAATTTGTTGCTCCAAATTTTGGATCTTTCAACTTGTTTCTTCTTCTTACTACATATCATGAACTTGTTGAGGATAATGCTTAAAATAAAGCTATGTAATTGCTCACAAATTAGCCTGTGTTTTGAGTTATCACAATTAGGGCAGTGAATTTATAGATGTAGTGAGTGATCATTGGGCAAATTATTAGGGACATTAGATTAGATAATGGATAATGAAATCAGAAATATGTGGGCTATATAATAATGTATTCATTGCTCCTATGGAAATATGACATTCCAATGAGAGTTCAGCTCATGGCTTGGGAATAGGACGTCTCTTATTTTTTTTCATTAGTTTTATTTATGTTTTCATATGCATGCTCTTGCTAGATTTAACATGGTATCAGAGCTAGGTTAAGAGAGTTGATTTATATGTAAAGCGTGTGTTGTTGGAGGTTTCAAAAGTTTGTGAAAGACATTTGCAAGAGTTTTCATAATTTTGTGAAGCGTGTGCAGATTCAAGTGATTGGTGGGAGTGCTCAACAGTTAGCAGTAATGGCCAACAATATGTGTATTTCTCAATCACAAATACCAATGTTTAAAGGTGAAAAATTCAGTTTTTGGAGCATTAAGATGAAAACATTGTTTCTCTCACAAGATTTGTGGGATTTCGTAGAGAATGAATATAGAGAATCAGATGCTTACACACTTTCCCGCTCTAGACTGAAGACCAAAGAAACCAGCTAAAAGAAAATCGTAAGAAAGATTCAAAGGCTCTCTTCCTAATCTAGTAAGCAGTGCATGATTCTATTTTCCGAGACTAGTTGGAGTAACAAAATCAAAGGAGGCATGGGATGCTTTGCAACAAGCATATCAAGGAAGTGATATTGTAAAAAATGTTAAGTTTCAGTCATTAAGAAGAGAATTTGAAACCTTGTGCATGCAAAACTCTGAATTTATTCAAGCTTTTCTCACTAGAGTTATGGGTATAGTGAATGAAATTAGGTCTTATGGAGAAGATTTAAAATATCAGCAAAATTTGATGGGGTTGTTGTTGCTATTGAGGAGTCTAAGGATCTAAGTCATTTGTATGTGAATGAGCTAATGGGGTCTCTTCAATCTCATGAGCAAAGAATCGATAGATCTTCTCAAAAATCTATTGAGCAATCTTTTCAAACAAGAGGAAATATTTTCAAAGACAAAAGTGTTTCCTATCATGAGGAAAGCCAAAACACTTTTGGAAGAGGAGGAGGAAGAGGACAAACATATAGAGGAGGTAGAGGTCAAGGAATTTTTTTTTCGAGGTAATGATGATAGAGATGGAGGTAAAAGATTCAATAAATCCCAAGTTCAGTGTTTCTATTGTAAAATTAATCCGAAATTGATCCAAGACAAACAATAAGGTATTACAAACTCATGTGCATGGATGTGCCTATGTTATTTTATGCAAAAGATCAATAAGATTGCAAAATACACATGCAAGGAAGCAGTTAAAGAAAACATAACATGTAAACATATAAACACAACAAGTTTTATAAGGAGTTCACCCAATACTCCACGGCTACGTAGCCCAGTCCATTAGTGGTGGCCTCTCTATTATGTTTTCAAAGCAGAGTTTTCACAACAGTGAACTCAATTTAAGTCTCACTCAACAGATGCAAATCAATAAGATTGTACTTGGATTCCCCAGGTCTCCGGAGTACACAGACTCTCCTCACTAAACTCTTGACCTCTATTGGTCACAGTAGTATGAGCCCAATCTGAGACTCATACATGACATGCATTACAGAGGAGTGTGGCTAAACCTCTCAAGCCTTCTCTGAATTACACAAACTCTCTGACTCTGTCTCTGTCTTAACTCTGGCTCAATGCTGCCTTTTCTTCTATAGGTCAGCGTGACTTCTTCTCTCTGCTTTCAGCTTACTGCCTACTGCTCTCTTCGCTCACTGCTTTCTGGTTCTCCTGCCTCTATCTATTTGAATCCCACTATCTTGCGTAATCAATCACTGTATAACGCCTTGCAGGGAGGTGGCCACTTATTTCATAATGAATGAGTGTCAGTTCTCTTAGACAAATTTGAAACGACCATTTTTTTCGTTAACTCCAAGAATGCCTGCAAAACACAACCTTTCTGCCAATGCATCATCCATATCAGACTTCAAATCCTAAGTGACCTCGCTTCATAACCTTTTCAAATCGGTCATCCATTGGAACACGTCTCTGCCATTGATTTAGGGGCCCCAGATCCGATGGTCATCGTTCATATCGAGCGGCTAATTTACATGATGTTTACTCGTCAGATGTGAGCGGTTTTATCTCCCTTCCCCGGGATGCATGGCAATCGTTGTGTGGCTTTAAGAGGAACTCAGTTGAAACCACTTACCACTCGAAGCCCCTCCGATATTCTGCCAGTTTTCTGGAATCCCGTTCCGACGGAACCAAAAAAAAACCTTCCACGTATTATAGTTATTTTGGGTCTGGGTGGTCGGGGCTTCTCTTCACTGATAATTTTTCCCTGTAATATGCGATTAGCGACTTGTCGCTAATCGCATATTGGAAACTACCTCCATTGCTTAGATTTGACCCTGCATTTATTGGTTGGTGTCAATGCGTGTTACCATTGTTCGCCGCTCTGCGTGCTAGATTAACGACCCTCATTCATCTGCACTGATTGCCATTACAACTGTATAAGGATTCCCTGCAATAGCTTGATATTTATAAGACTTTTAATATTCGGCATGATTTTTAGAGAGTTCATGAAAACTTAGAGAGTGTTCTAGGATCCATTTTGGATCACGCATTCCCACTGAAAAAGATTTTGGACCACCAATAGTTGGTTTTTAAGCATCAATCAAGTGAGGATATAGATTCCTCACTTGCCAAATTTCTATCCATCTTGCACTGCTTGGTTTTGAACCTTTGAGTCCAATACTGAGGTACTCAACATCCCCTCTGTGTGTAGTTCTCACCTTCTTGTCCAAAACTATGTCTTCCTGCAATTCATTGAGATATTCAGGCAACAGATTATCAATAGAAGGCAACTTGCTCTGCTCTTCAGGATCTTCAACCAATGAAGGTTCAAATAGTCTCAAGCTTTCTACATTAACTATTTTCGCATGTACGCTGGAAAATCAAGGCAAAAAACATTCTCACAAATTTTCTCAAGTATCTTGAAAGGTCCACACCTTATCGACTTCAGCTTCTTACCTTCACCTTACATTCTTTCTTTGATGATATACAACCATAGTTGATCACCAACTTGGAAACTATGCTCAATCTGATGCTTATCATGCCTTGCCTTGTACTTAGGTTAACTCTTTTCTAGCTATTCCTATACTTCCTGGTGAATCTCTTGGATTTGTTCAATTAACTTGGTTGCCTTTTCCACATCACTGTGTCCATCAACTGCTATGTCTTTACCAAAGACAAAATCCAAGGGAGACCTTGGTATTAAACCAAAATAGGTCTCAAAAGGAGATCTCTGTGTAGAAGAATGTTTAGCTCGATTGTAAGCATGTTGCACATAACACAAATGTTCATCCCAAAGCTTGGGATGCTTGCTGGAATAGCCTCTAAGAAACTGGATCACTGTCCTGTTGACCACTTCTGTTTGACCATCTCTTTGTGGACGAATGGTTGTGCTCTTCTTCAGTCTGGTGTGCATCAATTACCAGAGACTAGACCAAAATTTCCCAACAAATCGAAAATCTCGGTTAGATACAATGGAAGTGGGTAATCCAAAATGAACCCATACATGTTGAAAGAACAACTTTGATGTTTGTTCAGTTGTAATCTGTTTGTTACAAGGTATTATAATACACATTTTTCTGAACCTATCCACAATAACATATAAATAGTCATGACCTTTTCTAGATTTAGGCAATTCCCCAACAGAGTCCATGGAAATACTTTCCCAAGGATGAGAAGGAACTGGTAGTGGAGTGTACAAGCCTAGTTTTCTATTGCTAGGCTTACTTTTAGCACATGTGGTACACCCTCTTATATATATAGAAACTGTCTCATTCATTTTTGACCAATAACAAAATCTTTGCAACTGTGCAACTGTTTTACTTACACCAAAGTGACATGATATTATAGAAGTGTGTGCTTCTCGAATTATCTTTACTCTTTCAGTTTGAGGAATGCATAACTTTCGAAAATGATACAAGAGTTGGTCCTTAACATGATAATCCAATTCTTCTACTTGTTTTCCATGACTTAAAGTTGCATATATCTCTTTAAAATCTATATCTTGAGCATACTGTTCAATGTAGCTTTGATTCAATACTAAATTATGCTTAAGTATAGTAGATGCATTTATGATTGGTCTGGACAACATATCTTCAAATTTATTGTGTATGCCCTTTTTATATCTGATGACAATATGAGACTGTTGTAGAAAATCTATGGTGTCTTGATTGCTGCAACTTAGTTTGTGAGTGTAAATATTGAAGTGGTTGATGATCAGTACGTATAACTGCCTCTTTCCCCATTAAATAATGTTTCCACTTTTTCACACTCAGTACTAATGCATACAATTCTTTATTGTATGTGGGATAATTAACTATTGCGGAATTAAATGTCCCAGAATGATAACATATGGGTTTATTGTGCTGCATCAACACTGCTCCCATGGCATACTCATTGGCATCCGTTTCAATCTCAAAGGGTCTTTGAACATTGGACAGTGATAGTACTGGTGCTATACTAATCTTTTCTTTTAATATGTCGAAGGCTTTCTGTTGTTTGCCTCCCCACTAAAACACCTTGTTCAATCTCGTTAAAGCATGTAAGGGAGTTGCAATCAAGGAAAAGTTAGCAATAAAATTTCTCCAATACTGTGTTACTCCTAGGAAGCTTCTAACTTTTGTAGCAGATTTGGGTTTAGGCCAGTTTACAATGACTGCAACCTTAGAGGGATCTATCTTCAATTCACCACCCCCTACAATATGACCCAAATAATTCAAAGATGTTTTGCCAAATTCACATTTTGATAGCTTAACATAAATATTTTCTCTTTTCGAAACATTTAGAGTCTGCTTTACATGCTTCAAATGTTCTTCCCATGTTTTACTAAATATAAGAATGTCATCTATATATACAATGACAAAATCATCAATAAAAGGCTTGAGTACATCATTCATTACTCTCATGAAAGTAGCAGGAGCATTAGTTAAGCCGAAAGGCATAACTAACCACTCATACAATCCCTGCTTTGTTTTGGAAGCAGTCTTCCATGCATCTTGCTCTGTAACTCTGACCTGATGGTAGAAACTATGCAAGTCCAACTTGGAAAAGTAAACAAATTATTTCAACCGATCTAATAGATCATCTATGTGAGGAAGGGGATAACGATTTTTGATCGTTATCTAATTCAATGTTCAATAATCAATGCACATTCTCCATGAGCCATCTTTCTTTCTCACCAAGACAATTGGAGACCCACATGGTGATGTGCTAGGTCTTATGAGCCCTTTCTCGAGCAACTCATGTACCTTCTTCTTGATTTTTGCATTCTCTAAAGTAGAAAACCTTTTATACCTATGGTTGTGATTGTTGTTTCATTCCCTAAGTTTGACCCCAAATCCTTTTGAATAGCTGCAGTAGTCTTCTCTTTTTTGCCATCGTACTTCTTGGGCCTCAACTCCGGATGCAGAATCTAGTAGTGTTCATCATCATGCCCATCCTTCTTGCATTGAGTGCATGAAGATTTGGTCTTTTGTATAGCATTTTTCTTCCTCTCTTTCCATTTCTGCTTTCTCTTTTCCTTGTTCTTTCTTGCAGTGGGTTTTGATGATCCCCCAAGTTCTGGGTTCACATTCTTGCCTCTAGCCTCTAGATGTGTAGCTTGAACAGATACCTCATCTATGCTAGTAGGATTAAATATGAGAATAGTGTTCTTTAAATAACTATGTAGACCACCTATATACTTCAGCAGAGTTTTAGGTGGGTCTAAAGAAATGCCTAGAATCAAAGCTCTTTTTCTAAATTCTTAGGTGTAGCTTTATACACTCTGCCATTTTAATTGGTGAAGAGTTTGCCAACTCATCATAGCTTACTGCATATAAGCTAGTGGATAGATTTTTTTTTTAATGGCAGAAACAAATTCATACCAAGTAGAAAGAATTTTACCATGCTTCTTCAAATCAGCTTGTGTCCCGCCTACCCACCATACCAGGGCGGTGCCTCCAAGGCATAGGCTAGCCAGCTGAATCTTTCTCCTCTCGGAATCGATGTTTTGTACTCTACATTATACATCAATTTGTCTAATCCAGTTATGTAGCTTTTCTACAATCAATTCTCTGTCATAAACTAGCAAATGAAACTTCACATCTAATTTAATCAAAGAATGTTTCTTCCTTTTCTTTTCAAGGCTTTCTTTACGTGAAGAAGATGAACATGAAGGTGATGATGGGGGAGAAAGTGGAGAGGGATTCTCTTCTTTTCCTTTTCCTTCTAGGTGGGAAACTAGAAAAGGTTCTTCTACACCTTTATCTTGTTTGGAGTTTGATGACTCTTCACCTCTACCTTTCTTAAATTCTCTATACATTTCTTCTACCATGGCTGTCATGGTCATGAAACTGTCCATGAACTAGGAGTTTGATTCCAAGGGACTTTCTTCTACCATTTTCCTCCTAGGATAGACTCTTCCAATTTCTGGGTTAGCTTCAACCAACTCTCCTTGTCCTAATTTACTCTTTGTCCTAGTTGGCATTCAACAAAAAAAGAATCCAGGACAAGCTTGTCTAACCTTAGCAACCTAGAGCTTTGATACCACTTGATCTAAAATTGATCTAAGACAAACAATAAGGTATTACAGACTCATGTGCATGGATGTGCCTATGCTATTTTATGCAATGGATTGATAATATTGTGAAATACAAAGGCAATGAAGCAGTTAAAGAAAACATAACAAGCAAACATACAAACACAAAAAGTTTAATAAGGAGTTCACCCAATACTCCTGGGCTACGTCTCCCGGTCCAGCCTTTAGTGGTGGCCTCTCAATTATGTTTTCAAAGCAGAGTTTTTACAACAATGAACTCAAATTGAGTCTCACTCAACAGATAAAAATCAGTAAGACTGTACTTGGATTCCCCAAGTCTTTGGAGTACATAGACTCTCCTCCATAAACTCTTGACCTCTATTGGTCACAGTAGTATGAGCCCATTCTGAGACTCATACATGATAGGAATTAAAGAGGAGTCTGCTTGAACCTCTCAAGCCTTCTCTGGAGTACATAGAATTTCTGACTCTCTTTGTCTCTATCTTAACACTGGCTCAATGCTTCCTTTGCTTCTATAGGTTAGTTTGACTTCTTATCTTTGCTTTCGGCTTACTGCCTATTGCTCTTTTCACTTACTACTTTTTGGTTCTCTTGCCTCTGTCCGTTTGAATCCCGCTATCCTGGGTAATCACTGTATAACACCTTGCAGGGAGGTGGTGATCCAGATTTAAACAGGAATGCAACCAATTACAGAGATAACCATATACACAAATATGCAGCGGAAATAATACTTCATTTCATTAATGGAAAATACTGAAATATGCTTACAATCAGAAATGGAAA
>APFE031624143.1:0-23788 GCA_000404065.3 Pinus taeda
GAGAAATCATCAATGAAAGTTAAGAAATACTTGCAGCCAGAGAATGAAGCAACAGGAAGTGGACCACATAAATCATTGTGCACAAGCTGTAAAGGGGCTGAGGCATGCCAAGAGGCACGTTTTTCAAAACTGTTCCGATGATGTTTTCCGAGTACACATCCGGAACAAACACCATCTCTGCAAGATACCATAGGAAGACCTGTCACCATATTTTCTTTACATAGATGCTGAAGGGAGCGATAGTTTAAGTGACCAAATTGCTCATGCAAAAGTTTGCTCACTTCATCATTATGAGCAACAAATACTGAGGGAAGATTTGATGACCCAAAGTTGTGAAACTTATACAACCTTGTGGAATCATCAGCAATACCAGTAGCAAGAATCTGTTTAGGATCTCTTAGATCCTTGATTACAACATCATGAGGTGAAAATTCAACAATTTTACCTTCACCTGAATGAGTTATCTGATATACAGATAGAAGGTTGCTGGATAAGGTTGGAACACATAATACATCATTAAACTGACCATTGTCTAGATGAATAGTTCCAGTGCCTACAACATTAAGAGATCTATCATCACGAACATATATATTTTTGGTGTTACAATCATGTAAAGAAGAAAACATGGCTTAGTTTTTGGCCATGTGATAAGAGGCTCCAGAATCAATGAGCCACTCATGAGAATGAGAAGAAGAAGATACATTTAATGCTAACCAGACTGAGATGATTGACAACGACATGCAGAAAGTGCCATTCCTGAAGATGAAGTTGAAGTTGAAGTAGAAGAATGCTCCACATGGATGTTATGTTTCTTCATTGCGGCTTCCAAGGCTTCCATCTTCTTAAAGCATTTAGATTCTAAGTGGCCATCTCGATTACAAAAGTTACAATGTCTATCAGTCTTCTTCCATTTGTTTTTATTGGTCTTATCATTTTGCTGAAATGATCTTTCATTTTGAGACTGAGTTTGCTTAGGACCCTTGTTTGGTTTAGGACCATTCTTTTTAGGATATGACTTCTTAGGATTCTTGAAATTTGGTTGCTGCTGGGTGGCTAACGCTTTCTTGGAAGAGTTTCCAAGATTAAGAAGACCAAGGTGTAAGAGTTTTTCTTGTTCTCTTATTAAAGAATCACAAAAAGAGTCAAAGGAAGGGGCCTTGTAGTCTTTTCTTTGACAAATGAAAGCTTCCCTTGTAGAATGGAAGGTGGAAACAAATACAGAGTAGGCTGGTCCCAACTTAGTAAGGATGGAATAAATAAGGTTACTATCTTCTTTCTTAACCTTAACACCTTCCAAGAGATATCTAAGGGTCTTGAATTTGGACAAGAAATCTTCAATGCAAGAAAAATTATTAGGATCCAATGTAAGCAACTCATTTTCAAGTTGATGGGCTCTAATTTCATTTTTAATCCCAAAAACTTTAGTGATTTGTTCCAATGCTTCATGAGGAGTCTCAAGTTCTGCAATATGGAATCTAAGATCAGGAGAAATAGACATCCCTATCAAACCACGTGATTGATCTTGTCTATTTTCCCATTTTGCAACCTTGTCTTCATCTTTTGGTTTCTTCTCTTGGCCCGTGGCTATTCTGTAGAGAACTTTACTTCTAAGTAAATCTTCCATGTAGGATATCCATTGGAAGTAGTTAGTGCTGTCAAGAATGACTTGGCATGGAATTTCCATTTAAAAAAAAAAACTAGAGCTGAAGATGCTGAAAGTAAGTGTTCCAATGGATAGATCTCGAAAAATTAGGCTGTTTTAAAAAAAACGGCTCTGAAAAAGGCTTCCGGATGAAGAAGTTATGGCTTTTTGAAAAAAAATTGTTGAAGTTGCCGGCAAAGTGCGCGAATGTGCGGGAATGAAAAAAACGCCCCCACAAAATGGAGATTTGAACCCAAGACCTCTACTTTCTTAAAATAGCTTTGAACCAATTGATCTATACAAAAAATTTGAGAGATAGAGAGAGAGAGAGAGAGGGGGGGGGGCTTTGGTTTGCGTGCTTGCCTTAGAAACCTCTTTTTCCCTACAAAACACAAAACACAAAACCCAACACGGACATGCAAAGAAAAATGAACCTTATGGCTCGAAGTTAGCTTTACCCAAAAAACTAAATATTTAAAAAAATTGAACCTTGCGGCTCAAAGTTAGCTTTAGCCGAAAAAACTAAATATTTTTCTCAATGTTTCTGATTTTCCGAGATCACACTAAGGTGCAGGGAAAAGAGCATACGCATGAGAAAAAATCCTTCCTTTCTGTTTCTGATTTGCCCAGATCGCACAGAGTCGCAGGGCAAAGAGCATACGCAGAAATGAAAGGTATAGATCCGGTTAAAAAAAAGTAAATAAACCGAAACCGAAATAAGCAGAGAGAAAATAACAGTAAACTGCAAATAAAGACTGTATACCTCCAGATCTTAAAAATGACGCAGATAAGGCTACCAGAAACCTTTTCGCGTGAAACGAAAGGGCTTCCTCACTGGAACAGATGCTCTGAAGACAACATAGTAGTCCTCTCGGCTCGAAAGCAGTCAGAAACTATAGATCTAGGAAACGACAACCGCATGCAGTTCTACCGGCTTCAGATTTGGATCACCAACGGACGCGGCCCTCAAATAGCTCTGATACCATGTAGGAATTTACAGGGTAAGTTCCTCAGACAGAACACCGAAAGGACACCACTCACAAACAAATCACAGATCAATACACTAGTATTTTGACGTGGTTAAAACCCTCAGAGAGGGAAACAGTCCATGGCCTGCGCCAACGTGGCTACTACAGGCAATTTATTAATAAAAGAATGAAAATTTACATAAGCTTCTCTCATGCACGGTTAACCTACAAATGACCCTCCATGCGCTTTAAATAGAATTCATGGACCAATCGGGTGTCAAGCCACGGATCAAGTGTCGGTAATACCGAGGAGAGAATGAACCGTCGGATCACTACATATCGTGACCGTCGGATTGTAAGTTACAAAATGTACAATGGTAAAGAAACACACTTCACCTAACTCTATACCTAACTCTATACTAGACCAAGTTGAACTTAACTATTTCCTATGTGTCGGAATATCCTAACAAAGTGGTGATGAGAATTCTAAGTTATTTGAAAACTATGAAAAGGGGTAGAAAAACATCACTATTTGGGAAATTAAGAGAGAGGATGGAAGGAAAGAAAACTCTTTCAAGGAATTAGTAGTTATGGGGAAGGATTTTTTCAAAAACTTATATAAATCTCTAAAGTAGTTGACAATTGTAGAAGTGATCTAGGTACCTAAATTATTTATGATATTCTCATAGGAGGAGGACAATAAAAAATTAATGGCCTCATTCACCAATTATCATTAAAGAAATGAAAAATGACAAGAGTCTAGGTTTGGATGGTTGGAAGGTGGAATTTTTCCAGCGTTTGTTCAAGTTAATAAAATATGACCTAGTTCTCATTGTGGAAGATTCACAACTTTAGGGGAATATTCATAAACTCTTCAACTCAAAATTTCTAGATTTGATTCGAAAGGTTGACGATCCATAGTCCTTTAAGAAGTTTAGACCAGTCTTCCTATGTAATTTCATCTATGAGATTAGTACCAAAAGTATTTCACTTCCACATCGACCTATTATGTCTAGAAAATTTTCTAGAGAGTATTTTGGTTTTCGCGATGGACACAAAATTAATGAAGTCATTGGGCTAGCCCAAGAAGGTATGCATGGTCTTAGAAGTTAGAAAATGAAAGGTATAATTACAAAAATTGACTTGTCCAAAGCTTACGATAGAATTAACCTGATCCAGATACTCGTGCTTCACACTCACTAAGGTTTTGAAATCCCTTTGATCAACTGGATTATGGGATGCATCAATAATATTTTATTTGTAGTTTTGATTAATGGGGTTGATTCCTTTTTCCCCACTCCTATAGAGGTTTGAGGCAAGGATGTCCTATGTCGCCTCTTCTGATTTTGTTAGAAACAAAAGGCTTAAGTAGGCTAATTTTGGAAGCCATGTGTAGAGGTGAAATTTAGGATATTGAGGTAGCAAAAAAAATTTTCATAACACACTTAGTGTTTGTTGATGATATCCTCTTATTTAGAAATGGGTCCAAGAAATATATGCACAGCTTGAAAGAAGTACTTTACCTATTTCAAAAGAAAACAGGTATGATCACTAACCCTCAGAAATCTACTTTGGTCTATGAAGGACTAACTCGGCTGAAAATTCTAAAGGCTGAATTTTACTTTCCCTTTTAAAAAAATCCTATGAAGGAAAGCCTCAAATACCTGGGGCTTCATTTAAAACCCATCTCCTATGCAAAGGACGATTTGTTCGTGCTCCTAGAAAATACTAAGAAGTGCATTAGGCATTGGATTTTTAAATGGCTCTAGAGAGTGGGAAGATTGGTCGTGATCAAGTCAGTGCTATGATGAGCACTAGTATTGTAGCAAGGATGCTACAACTCTTGGGGCTACCAAATTTACTTCATCAACCTGGGGTTCATACAAACTTGGAGGTGACAGTGTTGTATACACAAATAAATGTAATGGGTCCACTATTTGTCACTGCTAAGTTGAGGTGATAAACCACTAGGGTTTCTCAAACCAACCTTCTATTGATTAGAATAATTATGATTACCAATTTAGAGAGGATAATTTTACCCTAATTAAGCGAATTGAAATGTTACTTACCGTAGTAATGAAAGACTGAAAGAAATGCCTATAAAAATAACATAACTCATCTAACTATATGTTAACATAACTTGCTTGCAAAATAACTCTAATTTCACACATGTGAAGTTTTATCTAGTCTAAGCACGACATTTGATCTAAGCAAGCACTTAATCGTTGTATACATGAATAAATCTAAAGACCTTTTTTTCTGTATCTTCTTGTTAGAATGTAAATGCTAATCCTTCTTGGCTACATCGAAGGTGAGATAGGTGTGGATGGATATGAGTGCAATGGTTAAGATGGCTTGGAAGGAAATCAAGGGTCTAGTCCTAGCATTAGTGATGTTTTTTCACAATTTGGGCTGAAAACATGCCACTAAAAGTTTTCCTATAGGAGGTCTACAAGATGTCCTAGTTCACTTAGAGGATCCCCTGTTTTCTTACAGGAACGGGTTGAAAGCATAGGGAGTGGTTTAAAAGGAGGGATGGAGCTTGGAAAAGGTGAGTAAGGAGGGAATAAGCCAAGGGAGTGGTACGAAGTCACTTATAACTCAATCCAAAGCTTTATGATGGTTGGATTTTCTCAATGAGCATGAAAATTTTTCTTTGTGAAATGATAATATGAAATGAGACCTTAGTGGATTTTGGTGATGACGGGTGGATATGGTGTGGCTAAGGCTGATGATATGAGACCTTCATGAAATGTAGAAACCCTTGCAACATATACATCATTGCTAGAATTTATCCATAAAATCATCTCAAAACAAGAAGGGTTTACTTAAATATAAGAAAACAAAAATTTCCTAATTTTTTTACCAAGTTCATGCATGGGAATGCTTGAAACCATTATGAAAGCAACATGAAATCATTGCAATACCTAAGATACTAGAAATGCCAATTGCAACATATCTATTAAAGTTGAAATATGATGACTTAATTAGCAGAAAACCCTAAATTTCTTAGGAAATTGGAATACTATCCTCTTTTGGGTGAATGGGAAATGATCCTCAAGCCATGATCCCTGGAAGGGAGAAATGAGGTAATATCGACTTGTTGTCAACCCTGTTTTAAAATTTTCTTATCTCTATAATGCTATTATTAGAACTGTCCAAAAATGGAAGCAAAATAACAAAGCATACCAGTACTTGCAAACTATCAGTGCAACAACTAACTATGAGTACATGCCTAAACATACATACACAACAAGAGGAACCTTTTCTTCTAGGGTTGGGCCCTAGCCCAAGAGCTTCTGCCCTTTGAGCCAATTCAATAATGGATCAAGGGAATGCTGCTCATTTTCATTAACATTTCAAAAATACAAGAAAGTTTTTGGTCACAATGCTTCAACTTGAAAACTGCTTAGCTACCATGCACAAAAAATCCCAATCCTAATGAGGCTCTAGGCTTCATTATTTATACAACTGAAGTTGCCAACAACTTTCTTAAATCTTGGGAGGCTTGGCTCCTAATCTTGACATTAACTGGTTCTTAACTATCACTGGGTTGGTTGTCAATGATCCTCATGACTCGACTTCTTACAACTCCGAGCTGGTGTGATTTGATTGAGGGATCTTTGAGTGAGAGAGGAATTGAGGGAGACCCTATCTCCTATAATCTCCCCTGCTTGTCTCATTCGAGTTCCTAGACCCTAATTAGCCGCAATTTTCTCCCAAAACTTGTAATCAATCCATATTAGACCACTATGGTCTAGACATGGAATCTTACATTTACTCATCTCATTAAGAAAAATATAATTAAAAAATGTAAAGAATTATGAGGAGAGTTGATTTTAGTAAGATGGAGGTGCATTGAGGTCCATATATTTTAGACATTTATGAGCCTCATCATCACCCCCTACTAAAACTATTGCTCGTCCTCTGAGAAAATCAATCTATGTCCATGTCCTTCATTTCTTTGGTGGCCTCCCTCACATTCCATACTTCTACTGTAGTGTCCTCCTCCTGTGAATAAAACCTTGCAACCTTCTCTATCTTCTCCTACTACTTTCTTTCTTCTTCTTCTTTTCTTCCTTCCAACATACCTAAAAAAAATGGTGGACTAATTTTCAAACCAATCCAATTGACTTTGAGTCTTTGTAATGCTTGCTTATACATTGGGGTTATATTTAGTGGATCTCTCATTCTATCAAGAGAATGATATTCTCTGATTTTTAGGCTGTAAGGTAAGGTGTTCCATCTCCTTTGGCAAGATTGTTGGTTGTCATCTCCTAGAAATCCTAGCATGTCTTCAAAATGAGTGACTACCTGTTCTTGTACAATAAGGTATCTTGGTGCATGCTTGGGTTCATTTGGAATGAGGTTGTGAGCGCTGATGACATCCATTGGGTTAGATAGTTATGCTCCAATCATAAGGGGTTTTACTTCTTCTTTTGCCAATACCTTTTTCAAATATGTAGGTTTGGGCTCCTCATGACTCATCCAAGATGCTAAGGCCATTAATTTTAAGTCCTCTAGCTTTGGATTTAGTTATCATAAATTTAAATTAGTTAAAGCTAAATTGTGTAGGTAGAACTCAAATATCTTTGCTCTATCCTCCAGCATGCTTTGATCATAGAGGTAAATGGATTGTCTGTAGTCTTGGAAATGCATAGTCCCTGTTTGTTCTAGGGTCTTTATATGGAATTCTAGCCATTGTTCCTTGAGGTATAAGGCATATGAATTTTTTGGCATCCTTCATTAGATTGCCTCCATGGATAAACTAGCCATAGTTTCCAATTGGCCTTCCTCTTCTTGTAACTTCTTCCTTAGCGATGTGTTCTTAGCCTCTAATTGAAATTTCATTGTTGCTTCCCTGTCACTTATGCTAGTTAGTTCTCTTCCTGTTTCTTGCAATTTTTCTTCCATGTCACCTACATCCTATATCCCTTTTGATTTAGCAATTTTCATCCACCTATGTGTCCTCGCCCTCTCTTTTTCAAGCTCAAAGAATAGAGGAATGGAAAACTTTTGTGGTATCACCCTACCTCCTTCAATGAATCTATATTAGGATTTGAGGTTTGGTTGTGGGCTAGGCTCCTTCAGTTCCTGGGCCTCTTCCTCTATTTCTTCTTGAGTAATTCCTTCCTAGTCTCTTTTTTGTGTTTCCTATAGGTTTGACAGGGTTTCCTATAGGATTATTTCTTCTTCTTGTATGTATGGTCGTCTCTCCTATAGGAGACCTTTTCCTTTTGTTTAGGTGAACCTTGTGATAGGCCTCTTAACATAGGTGATTGGAGGATTGGGAGACGCTTGTTTTCATGTTCTTTCCACTTCCTTCTTCCCTAGGGGGGCTGATTTCTCTTGTTTTTTTGGTGAGTCCTCTACGACAATTGCAGTTTTGGTAGGGGCTTGAGGTCTCCCTTGTCTAATACTCGTCCTATTCCTTGTCCTGAAGTAAAGTGGATCTTTCCTTTGCCTCTTTCTCTTTGATTTGACAGATGTACTTAGGGAAGTTAGAGCAATTGCCACCTCTTTCTATGTAGGCTCTAGAGATGCTCTTGGTGATTATTCTTATTCCCTTCTCTGAGTTGTAGACTTGTGTTCATCCTTTTGTACTTCATCCTTTTTTTTTCATATCCTTCCCCATGCTCTTTGTCTTTCTTTTCCATTCTCTGATTATTTCTCCTTGACATCTTTTGTTTCTTCATTTTTCTCATCTATTTCTTCTTTTATTTCCTCCTTTGTTTCTTATTCCTTATCATCCTCTTTTTATTCTTATCCCTCGCTAGCAGTAGGGCTTCTATCATACTCAATGGCTTGAATTGCTCCTTCTTCCTACATGTTTGCAAATTTTTACCATGGAATAGGGATTCTTAAATTTCGTAGAGCATCTTTAAGGATGAGTTTGATCAACCCATGATGGGATAGCTGTTGATTTTTTCCTTCTTGTACCTTGATGCTCATGTCTATCATGGATTGTAATAGAAAATAGGGTATACTAAGTCAATTATAAGGAGGTGTGTTCTCTCCAAATCTCAATTCTTGGAGGAGTCTGAAGTGGTATCCATACACTACACTGTATCTACCATCACAAAAAATATATTTGATGATGTGGTAACTCACTTGATTCCAAGGGTATGGAATGCTTTCCTTCTAACCCCATTTTGGTCTTGAATTGGTTCTTCTCCTTCCAAAAATAAACTTTTGTTTGCAAGGTTTTTGTTAGTCTCGTCCTCTTTTCTCCATAGAAACCCTAGGGGGAGTGTAGTTACTCTTCTTATATCCTCAAGGGTAATTTCTACTAATGAACCCTTCACTATAGCAATGGAACTGGCTCTACTGAAAGGTATGAGTGACATGTAAAATTCTTTGGCCACATCATCATTTTATCCTATCATCTTCTTAGATAACCCCATCCACTAATGCCTTGTAAAAATTTCCACCACAGGAAGATGCAGGTGGATTCTTGTTGTGTTGGTTGGTTCTCTTTTATTGAAACCTCCTGTCATATTTCCCTAGTAATTCTTGAGGTTTGGGTGGATACAGTTCAAGAATTTTGGTAGGTGAGGAAGTTTTGGATTTTAACCTTTATTGACCTTCTAAGAAATCTTTCTACTTTTATATGCACTGCAAATTATTAATTGAATTGAGGATTTATTCTTTTTAAATGAGAAACATAGAAGGTATGGCACCTACCTCCCTTTTCTATGTTCTCGTGATGATAACCCTTGACTCGATTACCTTTCGTGCCCACTGAAAGCTCTATATGCTAATATCCTTGTATCTTGTAGGTTTCCTATTTGTTTTAGGTGTTGACTATTTCCTATAGGTGTTATTTCAGGAATTCTAAGAGTAAATTCTTCTTTTGATGAATCCTTGAAGTTCCCTCTCCCTTCTTCGTATGGGAGTCAATGTTTATTTTTATTTATGGATGATTGTGTTGGGTGATGTGTTGGCTGATCGAGTACGAGTACCTTCTTTTGGACTATTGGTCTCACTACCAACTCATGATATCACCATGCTTCGTAATCATCTCCCACTCTTATTCTCTGTAACTTGACCATTTTTTGGATTCATTCCCCCCTTTTTTTTTTCACCTTGCCACGTGTGTAGTGGACTAACCCTTTTATTCTAATTATCTGACTGAGGGTGGCCATGTCAACTATCCACCTTCACTTTTAAAATAAACTCCTGCATTATTCCTATAGTTTAATCATATCGTACTTATGAGGGAGTATTGGTAACATGACATACCTGTGGGTCCTTTGCTTCATTGATGATGCATGTTGGAGATTTGTGCCGATTTGATGTTCTTTTCGAGCTCGATATTTTCAACTGTATATTTCCTCTTAAGATGACTTGTTCCTTCGATGATGTACATGTCCTGGACCTTGTTGTTAATGATCTTCCTGCTACGGTTGAGCTCTAGAGGAGCTTTCTCATCCTTATAGTCTATGTGCTAAAGATAGTTATAGTTTCTATGGTTTCTTTTATGGGATAGGCTGCTACATGATTGCCTACAAAATGTCCTGTAGCTGCCTTTTCCTTAAACTCTCAAAATTTTCCTCATCTTTGAAGTAGAAGAGGTGTTGAAATGAGTGGAATATGGGGTCATGGAATGGTAGGTGGGGGATGCTTCTTTTGGTATGCCTCCTCTTTCCCTTTTTTCTTTTTTTTTCCTTTTTCTTTTAATTTTTTATTTGAACTTGATTTCTTTGATGGATATAGAGCCAACATGGTTATGAAAGGTATTGGATGAGGTGTGGTGAGGTAAATGATTTTTTTACATTCACACAAGCTTGCATCACCACCTTTCCATTGGAATGCTCTTCTTGTAGTTTTCAAGACCTCCTATAATTCGTACAGGAAACTTCTATCGTATTACATGGAATCATGTTGAACAAAGAACTAATTGAAATGATTTTTAGTGGAGTATAGATGCAAGACTAGGGGAATAATGGAGGAGATGAGATGGGTGAAGTAAAAAATAGTTTTTTTATGAGCTTCTATACTCTATATGTTTTGCTTATCTTCCTCTTGCAGATCTGCAAAACAGAATTGTTAGTTTTGTATGTTTTTCTCTTTTCTCTTATTTTTTTTTGAAAAAGAACTGGTCTACCTCCAAGGAGGTTTTCATCCTAGTTGCCTACCTTGGGTGCCTAAAAATAGGTTTTCACCCAGAGATATTTTATTATTATTATTTTTTGAACACTCTTGGGCTGACTCAAGAGGTTTTCAACCCAACAATTGTACTTAGGTGCCTCATGGAGGTTTTCACCTAAGTCTCTATTTTTTTTCAAGGACTTGGTGGTGTGGAAGCTAAGGCTTGCTCAACCACCATCACTGTCTTCTTGATGCTACTGATAAATTCCTTCTTTGGTAAAGGATTTTTGTAGATCTTTAATTTATACCCATTAACAGGCAAAGGGATGGCCTCTGCATCAATGGATCTTATTTGAACAACACCATTATCATGAAACTTTTCTATTACATCAGGCCCTAACCATCTAGTCCTCAACATTCATTTGAAATCTTTGTATCTAGAATTATACAACAAAGTCAAATTGCCTTATTGAAATTATTTGTCATTTATATTCTTGTCATGCCATATTTTCCTTTGTACTTGAGTCACTTCAATATGCAGGAGGGCTTGCATCCTAAATTCGTCTAATCCATTCAGCTGGAGCAATCTTTCCTGATGTGCTCTTCTCATATCTATATCGAGTTTTGCTACCATCCTTAAGTTGTTCTATTCAAATCCAATGGACAATAGGACTTTCTTCCCATATGCCAACTCATAAAGAGTGAAGCCAGTGGTGGTCTTCTAGGTGGTATTGTAGGCCCAGGTGGCCTCAACTAATCTATTTTCCCAATCCTTTATCTTGCTTCTAATAACCTTGGTTAGAATGCCTTCCAATGCTCGGTTCTTTACTTCCACTTGCCCATTAGCCTGTGGGTGGTAAGGGGTGGATTTCCTGTGCTTGATCTTGTGCTAGCTTAATAGATTTTCAACCATGTGAGATGTAAATTGACTTTCTTGATAAGTGTCCAACTCTCTACGGTACCCAAACTCATTAAACACATTCTCCCTAAATAATTCAGCCGCTTTTTCTTTTGTTTCTACTTTGATGGCTTTGGCTTCAACCCATTTTGTTAAGTAGTCCATGCACATAATCATGTACTTATTATGTTTGGATGGAGGGTCAATGGGCCAATTTAAATCCATGCCCCACATTTCAGATGGCTCGAAATTCACTTGAGTTTCCAGAGGCATTTCATCCCTTGGGGTAGGTTCCCCTATTATTTGGCACCGATCATAGTGGCTGGTATACCTCCTTATATCTTGGTGAAGAGTGGGCCAGTAATAACCAACTTGTATTACCTTGCATGTTCTCCTTTTGGCTACAAAGTGACCTCCACAAGGCCCATCATGACAGGTGAGAAGGATGTCAAAGACTTCCTCCTCCCTGAACATCTTCTCAGAATTTGATCCGGAGCTAGCTTGAAGAGATTGCACCCAATCCAAGTGAATGGTGTGCTTTTTCTTATGTTTCTACACTTTTCCTTAGAGAAAAAATTTGGAGGGAACACTTAAGATACCAAGTAGTTTTCACTGTCAAAAAATCATGGAGATAGAACTAAAATGGAGAATAAATGTTCAATGGTAGCTGATCATCAACTATTCTTTCCTCCCCTATAGGAAAAGTCAATCTAGATTAAAAAATCTACAACTACATTCTACTTTCCATGCTTATCAGTAATAGTTAAATCAAATTTTTGCAATAAAAGTAACCATCTAATAACCCATGCATTTACATCAGGTTTATTCGTCAAGCACTTAGTTGCAGCATGGTCAGTATGTACAAATGTCTGGTAACTTGTAATGTAATGTCAAAATTTACTTAATGAATCCACAACATCTACGAGATATTTTTCAGTTACTGTGTAGTTTAAATTGGCTTCCGATAGATTCTTAATAATGAAGCAAATGGCATAAGATAGCTTGTCACCTATCTGGCCTAGAGATACTCCTATATAGTTGCGAGAGGCATCGACCTGAATATGAAAATGAAGAGCCCAATTTTGGCCTCGACAAATAGGTGCAGTAGCCAACTTCTGCTTTAGGGTGTCAAGGGCTTCATGGCAACTTTATGACCATAAAAATTCAATTTCTTTGGATAATAACCAAAATAAGGGAGAAGCTAACTTGCCGAAATATTTTATGAATCTCCTATAGTATTCGGCTAAGCCTAGAAAGCTTCTGACATGATTTTGCTTCTGAGTTGGGACCCTTTTGATGACGGATATCTTATTTGGGTCTACCTGTAGTCCTTCTTGGGATATTGAGTGGCCTAGAATAGTCCCTGCAGTCATCAAGAACTGACATTTTTCGAGACTAAGGGATAAGTTCATTTCAATGCATTTATTTAGCACCTTGCCCAAGTTAGATAGAGCCTCCTAGAAATCACACCCATAGGTTGTGAAGTCATCCATATAAATTTTTACTGCGTCATGGAATAGCTCTGAAAAAATACTCAGGACTTCTCTCTCGAAAGTGGCAAGCGTATTACATAAACCAGAAAGAAGGACCCTATAAGTGAAAGTACCCCAAGGATAGGTGAAGGTGGTTTTATCCTGGTCTTCTTGGCCGATCTAGATTTGATTGTACCTGCTAAATCCATCCAAGAAAGAGAAAAATTCTTTCCTTTCAGACCAACCAACACTTGTGCAATGAAATTTAGAGGAAAATGCTCCTTCTTTGTGGCTTTGTCTAACTCTCAGTAATCGACACAAATCCTCCACTTTCCATGTTTCTTTGGAACCAGAAGCAGGGGAGACACCCACTCACTATCTGAAATAGGGTAAATGAATCCTACATCCAACAACTTATGCATCTTTTCTTTGATTATATCTTTGAGAGCTAGATTCATTCTCCTTTGGGGTTGTTGGAATGGTTTGCAACCTTCCTTGATGTAAAAGTGGTAAGTACACATCAAGGGGTGCACTCTCTTCATTTCTTTGTAATTCCAAGAAAAGGAATCCAAATGCTTTCTTAGCATATTACATAACTCTCCTTCTTAGTCTACAAAGAGAGAGGGGTTGATTTTCAATGCTCTTTTAGGGTCGAACTCTATCATCTTGACACAAGTAGGGTTTTAGTAAGCTAAGCATAGGTCAATTTGATGGTTGTCCTTGGTTTCCTTCAATATTTCCTCCAGAGACATGGTGTTGAGAGTTTGATTTTGGATGATGTATCCAATCAAATAATCTTCATTGGGTTGTCCTCCTCCTATGGTAGTTTCTAGGGTATAGATTTGGGAGGAGTAGACTTCATCTTATTCCTCCTCTTCTAGCCATAAAGGTAAGTCATGTTCTAGAGATGGCTGAGTAGGAGGGTACAGGACCAACTGCTTCGATAGATGCCCATATTTTATAGTCATATTTCCAACCCTGTAGCCTATGTAGGCATCGACAGTGGCTAACTAAGGCCCCCCAAGGATTATAGGATAACCCTTAAATTCGGTCTTAGGTTGGAGAAATAAGAAGTTTGCAGGGTATTCCCAGGAATTAACGGAGACCATCACATCATCAAAAATCCCCTCGAGGGCTACTATGGATTGGTCTGCAAGATGCAAGCCTATTATGGTCTTCCTTAATGATACCTGGAGATTCATCTTGAGCATAATGTCCTTAATAATTACATTAGTGATAGCCCCAAGATCAATCAAGGTATGGGGAACAATGTTGCCATCGATGTGTACATCTTCTTGGGTGTGGAGCATGATTATTTAGAGGTCTTTGTTTTCAACTAGATGTATACCCCAGGAAGATTGAACACCCCTCCATGTGGGGGGGGGTGTGTGGGGGGGACTTGTCCCCCACCTGCAGGGGTCCATGGGGGCTAATCCCCCCTGGATGGGGGGTCCAAGGGCTAGTGTTCCCTTGGCAGGGGTTTTAGGGGTAGTGCCCCAGAAGCTAAAAATAGATGTAAAATTTCCTTGTAAAAGTATAGTGATTTCTAATTAATCTAGGTTTTTCATTAGGCAAATGATCTGACAATAGAATTTATGTTTAGTTTAGGGTTTTTTTCCCTAGCAAAAAACCCCCTCTCTTTGTATGAGGGCATTGTATTAAGGCTATGTAATAGATATGTATTCTGCAAGCGAGAAACAGAGAGGTGAGACTATGAGAGAAAACAAAGGGTATTACAACGGATTTGTTGTAGGTTGTGTCTCTTCATTTTGGTGGATAATAGAAAGGAAGGATTGGTTGTTCAGGGTGGATGTAGCCCAAACTGGGTGAACCATGTATATCTGTGTCTCTCTGGTTGTGTTTGTGTTTTTCTGCAATATTATATGTCTTGCATTTCTTAGTCATATATATAATTTTCCTAACACATATACTACAAGGCTGCTATGGTCTAAATACTTCGGGAAAATTACCCACCCCAACATTAAGTCGAACAGTTGTCGAATTAAATTAATGGTAGGGGTGTCTCTTTTTTGCCTTCCTGTATGTTTGAAAGACTTCTCTTTAATCATCTTGTTCTAAATTGGTACATCTTTAATAGCTTGAAGAAGTAGGATTTTGATACATAGATTTTTCAACTCACCCAAAAGTTCAGCCTCTTCTAGGGTATGCTAGATTGGATGGGTTAATATTTTAGGAAAGGGAGGCATATTTCCTCTAGTCATACTTTCCTCTCTTTCCTCCTCACTCTCCCTAGGTGGAGATGGAGGTTGTTTATCTAGGAGCACTCTCCCATACCTAAGGTTAATTTTATGAATTTGCATAGCATCAGCAGGTTAGGATGTCTCTCTATTGTAGACGTATTGTGCCTGTCTATTGTTCGTGTTCAGGTTTGGTTGGGTAGGCATCTGAGGTTTTTTAGGTGGAGTAGGGTGTAAAATATGTGGTTTAAATGGAGGTGAAGGAAATAAAGTTGGAGCATTGTTGTATGGGGTCCTCCACCCCTAGGGTGGTGCATTCCACTAAGGTTGTGGAGGAGTATATGGCTGAAATGGTTTGTTGGCTGATTAGGAATCATATTGAGGTGCAAAAGACTAGGGAGAAGGTGTAGACCAACAAGGATGAGTTGGGGGACACCAAGGGGGAATGGATGTGTTTTTATTAGGGTTGTAATATGAATAGGATAACCATTGCATGTCCCGTGGGAATGGTCAAGGTCCATGAGGCCCCCTTTGATTAATGTAGTAGAGTTGTTCAGTCAGCCCTTCAATTTGCTAATACAGAACTTTGGAGAGAAGGGAACTTGTCTGTGGAGTGATTTTCCTCACACTTAGCACATATTTCTATAAGGTTCAATCAACATTCATTCTTAGGGTGTTTCCTTATGCATCTAGGGTAGAAGATGGATAATGCTCTCTCTATTTCCTCATACTTCCTCTTGATTTGCATAGTTTTCATCTGTAGAGAAAGGGTTTGCAAAATTTCACTCTTAAACTCTTCATACATATTACCAAGTGTTGGAAGAAGATGCACTGACCATTGTTTGATTAGCCCTACCCTTCTTTCTAGCTTCCCTAGAATGACTCTTGAAAATGGTCATGGTATCATCATAGGGTAGCTGGTAGATTCCCCTCCCAATAGCAGGTTTAGGGTTTTTGGGAGATCTTCCTTGATCCCCCTCAGAAGGACTAACTTAAGTGACTCAGGATCAGGTGTGCACCTGGCCCTTTTACAGCTGAGATGGAATCTATCCTCATAATCCTCTAAGGAATCATCATGTCCCAAGGTCATTCTAAAAATTTCTTCTTTGTTATCTTTGGACCTGCAGTAGTCCCTATAATTGTTGTTGAAAGCTTACTGCATCTGAGCCACAATGGTGATACTATCCCAAGGTAAACCCATGAACCAAAGGAGGGTTGCATCCTTGAGAGTGGATGGGAATAATTTCAACTTCTGATCATCAAAGGTGTAATCATAAGTTCTGCATATGACAAAACAATCAAACAAAAAAGTATCTTGATCTTCTGAAGTCAGGCCATGGAAGTGAGGAAGAGTAGAGGGACATATATTTTTCATTTTTTCATCCCCAATAGTTTCTCTGATGGTAAATGCACCTTCAATTCTTTCCCTATCTCCCCTTTAATTTCTATTTTCAACCATTATGTCAGTTGGAATGGTTCCTTCTTGTTCCCCTAGAGGCTATTCAAAAATCGTTGGTTGTTCGCCTAAGGGGTCCTCTAATTCACAGCCACCGAGGAAGAGGGAAGATTGGTTGTTTGAAGTGGTGGGGGTATTTGGTAGGAATTTTTCTAAGTTATCCCTATTCTTATGAGGCATGAATGAAGTATTTCTATTTTGTTTTTCAAGGATTAAGACTGATTGCAAAATTGAAAAGAAAAACTAAATTGAAACTAATTATTGAATGGAATCAATTGCAAAATGGAAAGGAAAAAAACCAATGTACAAGTACTTTGCATAATGGAACTAATATAAAAATGAACAAAATAAGAAATGGAAGAAAGAAAGAAGAAATCACATCTACTCAAACACCTCCCCGACAACGGTGCCAAAAAGTGATGAGCACCAGTATTGTAGCAAGGATGCTACAACTCCTGGGGTTACCAACTTTACTTCATCAACCCAGGGTTCGTACAAACATGGAGGTGATAGTGTTGTATACACAAATAGATATAATGAATCCACTGTTTGTCATTGTTGAGATGGGACGATAAAATACTAGGGTTTCTCAAACCATCCTTCTATTGATTAGAAGAACTCTGATTACCAATTTAGAGAGGAGAATTTTACCCTAATTAAGAGAATTGAAATGATACTTACTCCAGTAATGAAAGACTAAAAGAAATTCCTATAAAAACAACATAACTCATCCAGCTATTTGTTAACATACCTTGCTTGCAAAAGAACTCTAATTTAACACATGTGAATTCTTAACTAATCTAAACATGAAGTGTAATTTAAAAAGTTCTTAATTGTTGTATGGATGAATAAATATAAAGACCTTTTTCTCTTTATCTTTTTGTAAAAATGTAAATGATAATCCTTCTTGGTTGCATGGCAAGTGAGATAGGTGTGCAGGAAAATGAGTGAAATGTTTTAGAGGGCTTAGAAGGCATGCAGGGGTATACTCCTAGATTTAGTGATGTTTTTTCACCATTCGGGCTAAAAATAGGCTAGTAGAGGCTTAACTATAGGATGTCATAGTTCACCTACAGGATCCTCTATTTTCCTACAGGAACATGCTGAAATCATAGGGAGTGTTTTAAAAGGTAGGATGGAGCTTTGAAAAGGTGCGAAAGGAGGGAAGGTAGTGGTAGGCACTCACTCAGAACTCAAACCAAGTCTTTATGATGTTTGGATTTTCTCAATGAGCATGGCAATTTTCCCTTGTAAAACGATAATTCAAATTGAGACGTTAGTGACTTTTGGCGATCATGGTGGATATGGTTCGGCTGAGGCTGATGATATGAGGTCATTCTGCAATGTAGAAAACCCTGCAACATATACATCATTGTTTGCATCTATCCATAAATTCATCTCAAAACAAGAAGGGTTTACTTAAATAGAAGAAAACAAAATTTTCATAATTTATTTTCCAAGTTCATGCATGGGAATTCTTGAAACCATTATGAAAGAAACATGAAATCAATGCAAGACCTAAGATATCATAAATTTCAATTTCAAACTATATTTTAAAACTAAAAGATGATGACCTAATTAACATAAAATGCTACATTTCATAAGAAACCAGAATTCTGAAACCAGAATTCTATCTTTTTTTGGCTGAATGCGAACTGATCCTCAAGTCATGATCTCTGGAATGTAGAAATAAGATAACATCCACTTATTGCCAGAATTTTTTGAATATTTTCTTATCTATATAATGCTATTGTAAGAAATATCCACAAATGGAATAAAACTAATAAAATATACGAGTACTTGCAAACTAACAACACGTAAATTAGTGTAGCAACTAACTATGAGTACAAGCCTAAACATACATATACAACAAGAGGAACCTTTGCTACTAGGGTTGTGCCCTAACCCAAGAGCTTTATCCCTCTAAGTCAACTCAATGCTGGATCAAGGGAATTCTACTGATTTTCATTAACATATCAAAAATACATGAAAGTGTTTGTTCGAAATCCTTCAACTTCAAAACTACTTAGATATCCTGCACAAAAAATATGAATCTTAATGAGGCTGTAGGCCTCGTTATTTATACAACTGAAGTTTCCAACAACTTCCTTAAATCCAGGGAGGCTTGGCTCCCACTCTTCAGATCAACTGGTTCTTAACTCTCACTGGCTTGGCTACCAATGATCCTCATGACTCAGTTACTCACAAATCTGAGCTGGTGTGATTTGATTGGGGGATCTTTGAGTAAGTGAGGAGTTAAGGAGGGAGATCATATCTCATATAATCTCTCCTGCTTTTCTCATTTGAGTTCCTGAATCCTGATTAGTCACAATTTTCTCCCAAAACCTACAATCTATGGACATAAGACCACTAGACATGACATCATATGTTTACTCATCTCATTAGGAAAAATATAATTAAAACACATAAAGAATTATGAGAAGAGTTCATTTTAGTAAGCTGGAGGTGCGTTAAGGTCCATATATTTTACCCATCGATGAGCCTCATCATGCTAATGGCGATACTAGCATAATGGATTGCCATAAAATGGATGCCAAAGGGTATTCTACAATCCATCAGGAAATTCTATGGGAGATTATTATGGGAAGGTGCCAAGGAAGAGGATGTGTTGCCATGCATTTCTTGGGTGAAGATTACCTTACCTAAATCATGGGGAGGGTGGGGGATAAAATATTTTCCAACCTTTGCGAACTCATTTTTGGTTAAATCGAGGTGGTGGCTACTCTCTGTGGAAAGCCTCTGGACAACTTTGGTGATTTGCAAGAACATTTTCCCTCTTTCCATGGATGAATGGGTGCAGAATCTAGACAAAATATTCTTGAATTGTTCAACCATTTGCAAAGCTATGGTGGAATATTTCAAAGTTGTAGGAGTGGGTCTAGGACGGCATGTTGGTAATGGTGGAAATTTCAGAATTGCAATCGACCCATGGGTTGGATGCACTGTAAATAATAGACTCCCTCAGGAAATCGTGGCTTCTTTCAATGAACAAGGAATAAATTTCCTTAATAAGGTGGTGGATGAAGGAAGGTCTTCTTTCTAGTACCAGGGTTGGAAATATGTTGAACAACTACACTTAAATGGGGACTTTGTAGTGTACTAGAAAGAAAGTATTTTAGGACTCCAAAGTTCTCGTATATGAATCAAGGAGTAGGAAGACTACCTTAGATAAATTATGCTACCACATGTAATTATGCCCACAAATTCGAGTACATTTTTCAAATCGAGTCCCGAATGAGAAGTAAACAACTCTAGTAGTGGAAACCAACATGGAAGTTTGAGTGCCTAACAAAATCCAGGATTTTTCTCTAGTGCTTACTCAAGTATCAAATCCTGACTTGGGATAATCTTCAAAAATGCCAGAAATAGGTTCTAGGATGGTGTGTTTTATGAAAAAGTGAGGAAGAATTTTTCAGTCACTTGTTCTTGTATTGTCCCTTAATAATAAGTACTATACATACCTCTAAATGATTACTAGGATGCAACTTAGAATGGAGAGAATTTTGAGGGAGCATGGAAATTCTTATGGGATGGGTCACACAATGAAAAATCAGGAACATCCCTCCTTTACTCTGCAGGGGAGTCTAGTTCGCAAGAAATAAATAAATTTTCATAGACCAAGCCTCATCCCTAACTCCCTTTCTTAAGAAATTATTGCAATATTCCCACTTCTATCTTCCAAACAATCAAATATGATTCCTCAAGTCATAAGGGAGGAGGAGATAAACTCCTAAATTCCATGGTCGTATTTTGATGGTGTGTAAGATGAAAGCAATATGTGTGGAGGAGGTTTGATAATACACCTTAGTCATCAACACTGTGTAAAATCTAAAGTGGGCTTGTGTAGTGGTACCAACAATTATACAGAATTGTTGTCCTTAAAACATTTACGATGTTGGGCCCGAGAATTGGAATGTAGATCACTACATGTCTTTTGGGATTCTGAAATTTCATCAATTGGTTCAATGTTGTTCATAGATGTCAAAATCATGTTTTATGTTCATAGGGTTTGGGCATCTAGCAGGTTAGAGAAAAATAAGAAGGTGTTGTCCAAAACTATCTACATCAATCATTTACCACTTTATATTTTTCATCATCCTCTTTATATGTCTCTTTGATTACAATAGTAGATCGGACAAGAAGCAAATGTCTCTTTTTGTAATCTCTAAGTATTTTGTAGAATTCAAAAAAAAAAAATTTAGATAGGCCTCTTCACTTTCCTTGCATCAGGTGCATGTCTATACTTGCTAGTTATTGTCACAATAGAGGGTTCTTTATCTTACTTGGGAGAAGCCACGTCTTGTTTTTTTGGGCCCATGACTAGTAATTTTTTTATGAGCAATAGAAATGCTTTTCCATGTTCATACTTAACTTTTTATCCTCTTAATCAAAAGTTGTGATTTTTCCTCATCAAAAAAATAATACCTTAGGTTTACAATATGAATCGCAATATATTAATTCATTGGGTTCATAATATTAATCCCACGGGTTTTTAATGTTAATGTCTTGGATTTTTAAAATTAATATCTTGTTTTTATAATATTAATCCCTTGAATTTATAATATTAATCCCTTGGACTTATACTATTCATAATGTTTTGGATTTATTAATCCCCTTAGTTTCTAATATTAATAATCTCTTGGGTTTATTAATGTTAATAATTTCTTCTGTTATAATTTATTTAAAGATTACAAATTAATCACTTATGTTTATTATTATATTATATTATATTGTAATAATATAGTAATATTATTTAGTATTATATTATTATAATATAGGGTTAATACATATATGGAAAATTATATATATAAGAGATATGTTGAGAGAAAATAAGTATTATAATATCCCTTTATTATATTATATTATATTATATATATATCCAGAAGACTAACAAACTTGCTAGTAACCTCTCAGACTGCTTTCTTCCGGGGATGAAACAAATTTTAACCAGGACTAGACTCATTTCGGATTACAATTGCACACCCGAATAGACAACTTAAAATCCAAATATTAATGTACTTAATATACTAAAATAAATATAATATATAATATAATATAATATAATAACTATAATGTTTTATTATTTATATAATTATTAATAATTACATAATTAATCAACCATTATTAAATTTTAAACATTAATTTTCAAATATATAAGATAAGACATATGTTTCTTCATGTATTCCGTATCTTCTTTTCTTCCTATATTCCTTATGTTCATTTCTAATTATTAGATCAACACAAAAGAGTCAGCTCAAAGTAAATATTGTGGAAACTGTACATTTTCTGGTGATTCCTTTGTCGTCGCTGTAATATTTAAGTAATTTCAATAAGTATTTCGAAAAACTCGTCTTTCTAGAACGTTGTTTGTTCCCAACTCAAAATGAGTATTTCGAAAACCTATATTTTGGGAGCGTTGTTTGTATCGTTTTAGTAAGAGAAAGATGACTGAAAATACCAGAATATCTCAGCCATGAGAATTTGGAACATACATGCGTTTATCTTCCAAAAAGATGTTAGAAAATTTAATATAGTTTGGCTTTTAATATTTACCTGTTAGAAAAAATGTTTATTTATTATCAACTTTAGCATATTTATTATTAGACATAAGTATTTATAATAAGTCATTTAAGTAGATGATCGATGGTATCAACATTTTTAGGATGGGGGTGATAAGTGCACGGTGGGTTGTATTTGATGGAGAGCAATACATAAAGGGAATGCATTCTTTTCATAGAGCTTGTCACATCTAAATATTGTTTTTAGTTGGTTGGAGGGTATAATATAAAATAATATTATGTATTTTTTTTCTATAATTATGATTGGTTATATCAATCATATTTTTAAATAAAAAAATATGGTTTAGGATAAGGAGTGGTCTATAATGCGATTTTTTGGAGATTCCGGTGACGGAATCCGGGGAAGAAATTGAGATTAAATCTTGATTTTTAGCAGTTAAAATGGTTTTTTAACTTCATATTTGGATTCAGCACCTTGAAAAACCCCTAGGACCCTTAGATTGTGCAGAAACTAGCTGTCAAACTTGCGATTCCAATAAATTACGCCGGGATTTTAACCGGAAAAACTCGCCAGAAAAACTTTCAAAAAGTCTCATTATAGACAACTCCTTAGGATAAAGTAAAATAATTCAATTTACTGTCTTTATCTTCAATACTGAAAACGCAGTATATACTTTTAATTCTGAAGATCTTATATTGGTTTTGAATTTCGATTTTTTTTTAAAGAGAATGAGGAAACAGTACTTGGTATTTGTATGGAAAATCTTAGAATGAGTTTGAGAAAGAAGCGGTTGCACAGGAAAATAGGAAAGGAATTACGAAAATTACTTGGTATTTCTATACGAAGCCTTACTATGAGTATGAGAAGGAAGGGGAAACATGAACAAAGAAAAGTAGAAAACGAGAGTCACATAAAAAAAATATTTTTATCAAATCACCTTTTTCTATATAACTAAATGAAATAACTCACATAAACCAAAAAATCTCTAAGAAAAATAAGGGAGTTTCTTTTAATAGATTTTCCCATTTCAACGGTCTATATATGTCTTAATATTTATTACCCGCATTAAAAAACGCTTAAAACATATTTCAGAAAATTTGGAAGACTTGAAACACATGGTCAATGCAGAGAAGAATACAATTTTAGATCAGAACATCTAATCGTACCTTGGTGTCCTTGTGAATAGCCTCAAGAATACTGGGATAGGGACATACAAATCATTGTATTTTGGAGGTTTTTTGGCATGGTAAAACGTACATAAAGTCCATTTATGTAATAATGTCTTTATATCCAAAAATTTGGGCCAATACCAAGAGCATGGGAAATACCAAGAAAGTTGTGAAAACAAGTTGAATTGCTGAAAATATATTCCTTGGATTAACACAATAGATGTGATTTATGAATGTTCAAGAAAGTGGAAAGTGGAGGTGTGAAGAATATCATTGAATTTCGGGAAAAACTTTTAAAGAAAGTGATTTCAATGATTACGAGTAATAAAATTGTGATATAATTTTTAAATATT
>APFE031624143.1:31698-70310 GCA_000404065.3 Pinus taeda
TTCTCAAAATCTCTCCTCAGCAATTGTAGTTTTGCTGTCTTCACTTTCTCCATGCCTTGATAGGCTGTCTTGAGGGTTTTCCATGCTTCCTTGGATGTCTTAGCTACTGCTATCCTTGGAAACACACTCTGGTCCACTTCTTGATACAAAAATACAAGGGCTTTTGCATCCTTCTTCCTATTGGTCTTTAACAGATCTTTCTCTCCCCGAGTTAATCTATTAAACTCATTATCATCTATTGGTTCATCAAACCCATCTTGAAATAATTCCCATAAATCTTGACAGGAAAAGAGGGCTTTCATAGTTATTGCCCAATAATCATAGTTCTTCCCTTTGAACTGTGGGAGCTGGGTGTTAAACATACCCATACCAGTGCTTGTGCTGGCCATTCCTTGTTTTCTTGACTGTGTATCTTAAAACAACTGACTGCTGCAACAAAAAACTCTTGCTTTCAGCTTCTTTGTCACCTTCAAAGAGCCTAAGCCTGCTCTGATACCACTGTCAAGGAACCAAATCACTTCCTACTAGCTCTCAAGAATAGTTGAGCGAGCTGCAGTCTGCGACACGAGCTTAAAAACCCTTGAGGAAACTAAGAATTCTAGTCATACTATTGACAACTTCCCGATAACTTTCATATTATAAAGAATTCAACTTCCCCTGGCGGTATAAATGTAGAACAAGGAACCAAATTCTCTCAAGAATAGTTTAAATATCGCCCGAGTTTTCAAGCAGGGTTGTCAAGGGCCTCAACTGCTACTCGTGTTGATAACTCCGATGATTAGGATATCTGTAAACAAAGAACGAAAAAAGAGCACCATGAACAATAACCGTGAACAATATTCAAAACAACACAAATGTGAAAGAATCTAATAGTATAGTATGCTCCTTCTTGTATGGCCAGCTTGTAGTACAAGCACAGATAAGTATACATCTAATATAGCTGTTAACCCGTACTGCTGAAAAAGACTGAGACTGTATTCCCTCTCACTCCAGGCTCTCAAGAATAGTTGAGCTGGGAAAAGCACCTAGGACTGGGCCTGTTGTAAGTTGTAGTCTGTGACATGAGCATAAGATACAAGGCCCCTTGAGCAAGGAACCAAATCACTTTCTACCAGATCTCAAGAATAGTTGACATATGCCGCCAAGTTTTCAAGCAGGGTTGTCAAGGTCCGCAGCTGCTACTCCTGTTGATAACTCCGATGATTAAGATATTTGTAAACAAAGAACGAAAAAAGAGAACCGTGAACAATATTCAAAACAGTACAAATGTGAAAGAATCTAAGAGTTGGATTATATAAGGATGCAAGGAATGTCTTTGTACTCACAGGTATATTTCTTGTATAGCCAGCTTGTAGTACAAGCATAGATAAGTATACATGTAATATAGTTTTCAACCCGTACTACTGGTATTCTCTTGTATTAATGGATGGCATATTTAACTTTTGAAATAGGAATTCAGTGATTCAAAACTAACACGAGCATGATACATAAACTGGCTTGCATAAATTTAAAACTTGCCTGTAACTCAAGAATGTGCATTGTAACTCATATTCCTATGCTCCTATTGTTAGTGGTTGTTTCTTGTATTTTTTTTTCTTTGTGCTTCTACTTTTACGATGTCCATAACCAAAAGAGTCATGATGACAAGTGCTAATAGAAACAATGCTGACAGTTGAGTAAGTTGGCTTATGCTAATGGATTCCATGATATGTGAAGCAGAGAGATGTATGTCAATATGTAGGTGCAGAAGGTAATTTACAAAAGAGTTCAGGATGTTTGCAAGCTGGTTTTAAGTGTGAATGGCACTTTGTTTTTGAGAACATTTTACTAGAAGGAAGAGGTAATCATTCGAAAAGATTGAAAGACAGTGGGTAAACACAGAAACGTGTTGTACAATCAAATAGGGAAAGCCGTGCAAGATCGCAACACTTGAATGCGGGATAGATTTCTGATAGGTGTAGAAATAAATACATATACGGTCTAATTTGAAATGTAGTTGAAATGCTTCAAGATCAGATTGCAGAGGATATTATCTAATATGAAGGGCATTTATTGGAGATGCAAGCCCCAGCTAACAAATGAGGCTTGGGACTTCCACTGTCCAATCAGTGAGTCAAGCCTTTCTACGCTTTCAAAGAAAAGGCGATCCTCTCTGTCCAAGGGGCAAAGGGTAGAAAGCAAGGTCTCTTTGAAACTCTTTCCGAGAATTAGATCATGTCTTAATTACCAAATCAGATGTTATAGAGTTCTTGCCCTCTCGAGCTAGGTAGCTAAAAGCGGCAGGAGATGTCTTTATTTCAATCATTAGTTATAGATTTGCATGAACTGTTATGCAGGCCCAATATGAAAAAAATTGATACATCTAAGTGATTAAGATGGATAAATTGGTTGTATAAGATCTTAAATATGAACTCTTTAAGGTTTAATAAATCTCTACCAGCTGACTTGGTAGAAGTCTTTGAGGAACTGGGGCTAAGTATCCCTTAGAAATTGGGGTTACCATTGGATGCATTGGCACAATTGGATGCACTTAGGCATAATTAAACGAACTTTGATGAACTAGGACAACTTCGGCAAATGTTCAATGGACAAGCCACCAAAGGAGGCAAGCATGTGGTTGCTTTAAGGGCTGTGATGGACTTAGTTGTGCATTTAATTAATTGTAGCTTAAAGTAAAGTTATGGACAGACTTGAAGTGAACAGACATAGTCTGGCTGTCATAATCACAGGTTGGTCAAACCACTTTGGCTGAGGCAAGGCAATGCCACACAACCAGCAATGACGAAAAGAAAGATTATGGTCAAGACTTTTAGGTCTCTGACACTGGGTCTTTAGTATTTACACTCTACAAATCACCACATGCCACCCCATAAGATACAACTCAGAAACTATGTCAAGATATTTAAACCTTAGCCACCTTTGTCAAAAGATGCACACATCGTCTAATCCTCAATTGCAATGCCTACAACAAGATAAATAGTACATAGGCTCGCTCCTCCTAGATCTATAAGCCCTACGACATTTTAGATTCTATGGCTGTACATCTTGGAACAACTTAGTTGCTGCTATGTTTGCACTTGTATTTGCATATCTATGTCTGCACTGGGGTTGGCATAACCTGCTGGGTTGAACCCGATCTCCGGGGACCTAGTTTTCATCACAATGGTACCATATAGACTGAAGCCATGGATAAGTCTTGGCCATGCTATGCCTGGCAGTAGGTTGAACTTGCATCTTCTCTGTGCTAGCCTTGTGAAAGCCATTTATCTTTCAAGCATCCATGAGGCAGCAGCTCAACCTGTGTCAGCCTTTTCATCTTGTAATTAGGTCCTTTATACAAGCTAGAATTTTATCCATGCTTTAGCTCTATAATCGATTTAATCACGATGGATTTATGACTAGTACTATATCATCATCAACGGAGCTCAAGCTCATTACACGAGTCATTTGCTACAATTGCCCTCTATTACAATATGAGGTGCAGAATTCAAAGTCATGAGTGCCTTGTTTGCAAAACTTCAAGTAGATACATTGGACATATAGGTAAGCCTGAGATTGTTGACTGTCACATAGACAACAAATGAAAAACAGAAAATGCAAACATCAATACTATTATGTAAATAAGGAAGTAGTATACCCATTGATATGCCAATTCTTCCTATATTAGGCCTGTATTTGGTGATGGTATAGACTAAGATTAAAAAGTCAAGCTTTGGACATATAATATTGACGAGGTAAGCATGAGATTGTCGATTGTCACATAGACAGGAAATGCAAAAAAGAAAATGCAAACATCAATACTATTATCGAAATAAGGAAGTAGTATACCCATTGATATGCCAATTCTTCCTATATTAGGCCTGTATTTGGTGAATGACCTATGGGAATCATATGGAATAGAGGAAACTAGACATAACCTATATATATAGGAAAAGGAAGATATAAGTAGTAGTGCGTATAGACTAAGTTGTTTAACAGCTAGCTTGTCGACTGTCACATAGACAGGGAATGAAAAATAGAAAATGCAAACATCAAGAGTTTAACAGCTAGCTTATAGGGATACTTCAGAGGCATTGAAGCGTGATCTATGCATTGTTTTCCAAAGAATACAATGCAACCATTTGAGGTTCAAAAGGATGGAGTTTCTTATTCCCAAACAATTACCCATTGAAACCAGATGAAATCAGAGAACTGTAAGGTCACCCAGTGAATAGATCTAGGTGGAATGGTGACTTGGATGTTAAAAGACTTGTCAACAAATTCATCTTCTTGGTATAACATTATTGTACGAGGTTTTTGGGTCATAGATGCATAATCATGTCAGAATAACTAAGATTACAAAAAATATAATGTCTGACCAACTCTTGTGAATTTAAGATCCAAAAATACCAAAATTTGGAGACATGCTGACTTTTCCAGCGTGCCCATATCCTATGGAAGTCATTCTAACAATTATAATGTCTCACATACTGAAATCGAAGTAGAACTACCCGGCAAAACAAGCCCTTGAAGGGCTTCTTACTTGATTCCTATCTGGTTCTCCAAAGCACAGTCTAATGGATGCAACTCTGTCCACCGAGGCTCCAACTGCATCTTTAGCTTTCGCAGTGTTTCTATTCACAACGAAAGGAGATAGGTGTGTAGAGGCTTTTTCCTTTAACTTGTGTAGATAGGATTGAATGGGGAATGAAATTTAAATGAAACAGAGAACAGGGGATTGTTCTAACTGAAAGCTTACTGGCAACAGGTGTTTTGCGCCAAAACAGACGAACAAGCTTCACCCTGTAGAGGTTGAGGGATCTATGCTCTCATGGAGAGCACATGGGATGGAATTGGAATCAATTTTATATAGAATTTAGCGATCGTGTCAGGAGATATCTAAGCTTTAAAAAACTCAACCTTAGTATTTATGCCCTGGTTATTTATTCCCTAATGCAATCCATACCAAAAACACCACTAGTAAATTATTCCACAGTTCCTGTAGTGTAATGTGCTTAGCTGAAAAATGAGTCACTTAGTTTTTAAATGACTACTTAGTTCAAAAAAGTAATCTTGAATGACTAATCAGAGAAGAAATCCACTTAGTTCTTGAATGAGTAAGTATTTGTAAAAAGTAATCAGGTAAGAACACAAGCTCAAAAAAGTAATCAGATAAGAATACAAATATATTATATGGATATCCAGTTCTCGAATGACTACTGAGCTCAAAAACAGAAATTCTTCTCAAGCTTATAGCTCGGAAAACAAAAATTCTTCACAAGCTTATGATAAAAATTCATACTTCCAGTTCTTCTCAAGCAGCACATTACAGAGGGTAAAATAAGTCAATCTGTACGCACAATGACATCCGAACCATCCAACAGGAAACTGTTGTGTATGTGGAAATCTCGTAAGTTGTACGTAACATCAGTAATGTCTTCTAGATATTTTTCATATGTCAGATCTCTTAGAGATGGACAAAGTTATAAAAGAACATTTCCTTTTAGAATGCACTTGTACTGAACATTTGCTTTTGTTTGGATGATGCAATGCAATTGTAAATAGTGTCGATACATGGTTAACTCTTGACATGTGGAACAATTAAGTTGATCTGTGGAAACTGTTCCAAATGTGTCTGCTGGAAAAGAGCAATTGTTGCAGATTGTAACAAAAGGTTCTGCATGTATGTATGCTATCGTCAACATTCCTTTAACCTGCTTCATGTTGCAGTACAGTTTTAGCGTTAGATATTGTAATAAAAAACATAATTTAGAAGAATAGCAAATAATTTAGCAAAAAAACAAATAAAGAATTAGAAATTATATTTTGTGGACTAGGAAACAACCTTTGCTGTCGACATAGTTAGTTTGTTGAGGTCTACAAGTACTCTGTTCGTATTGACAGCTGTTATGAAGGTGGATTTGCATGTGTGTAGTGATCCGTACTCTTTTCCTCTGACAAGATTCTGAAACAACACCATTGGTGCTTCTTGTTTTGAAATTTGTTTTTGTACTGATTTGAAAATTGGTTGAAATGTAGTGAAAAGATAAACCTGAATTGCAAAATGTACCAAGTGTTAACACTAATGCAATTGCTTCTAAGTAAATGTAAAAAAGTATAAATGGTTGAGTTTGTATATACCGTAGCTTTGTCTTTTTGAGATTGGCCATCCTTGATATTTAGGACATATTGACCATCTATTTCTTTTGCTGATGTTACAACACCAACTACTATACCGATTGCAAATCTAGTTGTGTTTTTGAGTTGGCTAATAGTGGTTGTCAGTACAAATGTGTATTGCGTACACACGGCTGGGATAGTTTCTATGATGCTTTTGTCATGTAACACTAATATGCAGGTATAGTCTCCATGGTCATAAACTGTTTTGGGAGAGACCTTAAAATCTCTTATACAGATTCCTTGGCTGACTACAAGTTTGTCCTCGGCAGTAGGAATGAGATTATGTGGCACATTCATTGTGATTTCCATATTCCCTTTGCTATCCACTAGGTCAGCACGTAACAATTGAATTCCATGTATTTGATCAACCATTGTTTTATAAATGACAAGAACGTCACCATGAAAGATTCTTCCTAGTTTCAGGCTTTTCAGTTCCTATATTGTGATTGGAGTGCATAGTTGATGGTTGGAGCTTATTTCAGATTTCTTTTCATGTTTTTGCCTATAGAACAATATTAAAAGAATCTGAATTAACATAATGTTTGTATTATAAAACTTGTAAGAGTAGATTTAAAGGTTATTTAGTTACTTTTTATCAGTTTTTGAGATGCTGGAAGTTTCTGGGAGAGCGCAAGCCTCTGGAGCAGTCTCTGGAGCAGTAATTTCTTTGTGTTGTCTTTTCATGTTAGTTACCTATACACACATGAGTACAAGCTATTAGGTTTATAAGCAAAATGTGTTTTATGTAATTCTAGATCTGTCCATAATACTATTCTCTGTGTTGTTACCTTGATTAGTTTGCGCAAAGTGTTGCAAGGAAGCTGCAAGACATAGACTTTTAGTTTGATATGAAGTTTAGCAAATTGTAGAGAAACTTGTGTACCAATGCTACATTTATTTTGCTGTGAGAAAAGAAAAAGTGCAAAAAAGTGGAAAACATAGCAAATTGTAGAGAAACTTGTATACCAATGCTAGATTGATTTTGCTGTGAGAAAGCCAAAAGTGCAAAAAAAATTGCTGAGTAAACAAAAAGTGCAAAATGTGGAAAACATAGCAAATTGTAGAGAAACTTGTATACCAATGCTGCATTGATTTTGCAGTGAGAATGCCAAAAGTGCAAAAAAGTGGAAAACATAGGTTTTGTTTTATGGCATGTTTAACAGATTGCACAGGAAAGGGTCATTAGAGCTGTAGTAGCACATAGAGTATGCCATGATCAGACCAATATGCCCATGTTACATTTATCTCACATTGTTTTATAGGCAGAGTTGTCCAGATATGGTCTATTATTGTTTCTCATTGCGGAGATAGTTTGCTTGTTATTTCTTGTACGTTTTCCATTTCCATAAATTGTACAAAGTTTTTGCTGCAAGCTGTTTGTTGTTTGATGTCAATGTTGAGATCACCAATAACTAAAAAAACACAATTATTTTATGTAGTTTGTGATTTTTCTTCCTTTGTTATTTGCATTATCATGGATACTGGTTCAAATGGTGCTGCATAAATGTTCATTAAGCAAATCGGCTACTGAAAGTACATGTCAATTAGGGTAAGCTCTATTTTGTTTTTGCAAAATGTCTTTATTGCCTTAATAGGTATTTTTTTGTTTATGCAAGTAAGAATTCCATGTGTCGAATGTGCAATGGCAAAATTGAATGATAAGAATTCTTTGTCTACTGGTGGAATGTAGAGATGAGTTTCTTGAAAACAGAGAATCATATTGTCCATTAAGTCATTGTGGTGAATCATGTCACTAAGGTGTGCACGTAGACTACGTGTGTTTAGACTTGCAATTGACAAAACATCCTTGTTATCAGATTTCTTCTTTGCGAATTCTAGTTTCCATGCAGCAATTATTTCTAGCCATGCCATTTCATTGATTATCTTGTTTTTGATATGGAAGTTTTGTTGTGTCAATTTGTTAATCAAGTATAATTACTCGATAGTTCTAACACGTGATAATGCAGTGTAGACTAGACCATGTTTTGTGACACCAATTGGGTCAAATGCAAGTTGATCTAATGTCAACCCTTGTGTTCAGTGTATTGTTCGTGCACAGGCTAATTGGATTGGAAATTGTTTGCGAATTGTAATTTGTAATTTTTTATGAGACATTGCTAGCGATTTTGCAATTCGAAGGATTGGTGTCCAATTTGGAAATATATTTATGTCGTGTAGTTGCTTGAATTTGTTTCTTTGTTGTTTTCCAATTTCTATGTCTGAGAATTCTATCCAGACAATGCCAGGTCTGTTGTTATTAGAGGAATAGGATTTGAAAATCCCTTCAACACCATTAACCAATCCATCACTTGTATTGTAATTTCCTGCATATAGTTCAACTAACATGTTTTGTTTAACTGTGATTGTTGATGGCAATGAGAATGCTTTATCAAAAGCAAAATAACTTGATCTAGGAGTCTCATAGTTATCAATTGCAAGTAACGTTATTTGTTCCCCCTTTGTTATCTTGTTTACTGCATAAGTTCAATTGTTCATATGAGTTTCTTGTTACTTGTTGGAAGGTACAATGCATTGTTGATTGCTTATGAATGAGAGGTTCGAAGTGCCCATTGAAAGGATCCTCGTCATGGAATAATATGTCATAAGTATCTATTTTAAGACTCAAATTGAAGTGGAAATAAGTTCCCATATTTTTTTTGGACCAAACCCTAATTGGAATTTTCAGCCAATTTGAGAGCCAATGGATACAGAAAATGTCTCCCCATAAACCTCTAGATCCTAGGGTTATATTGTTTGAGGCAGATCTAGCCATTTTCTCTAAATAGATTTCCCGGTTGCTAATGTTATGCATTTCTTTAAGTGACTCTTCATATAGTTCATGTTCGTAAGACAAAATTGCCTCTCTATCTTGTTTTTCAAGGTAGGCTCTAAAATTCTCTATTGTTCCTTTCCTTAGCTCTACTGATGTGTATTGAAAATCTAGAAAAAGTTCTAAACTATCGAATAAACAGTCTCCAATTAGATATGCGAAATTGTTCACACGAAATATGTGATTCTTTTGCAAGAGTAATTGCAACTTGTGCTCCTCAGACATAGTAGACATGTTTCTAAGTGACTGAAATCCCAGTGTCTGACTAACATCTTCTTGTTGTTTCATTGTAATTTTGTTATAGTCAATGCCTATTTTTTTGTCTTTTCAAATCCTTGTGAGCAATTTCCTTAAGCACATGCAAAGATACACTTCTCTTGTGCTTGTTTAAGTGAGAACATGGTTTTAATTTAGTTTCAATAGATTGACATTTTGTTTCAGGTTGTGCTTTGGTATTGTTCTTTGAGGAATGAGCTGAATGAAACATTACAACATCTTGTTCATATGAGGCATTGGTTTTTTGTTGGAAGGTACAATCAATTGTAGGTTGCCTACGAACCAAAGGTTCGAAGTGCCCATTCAGAGGATCCTCGTCATGGAATAATATGTCACGAGTATTTGCTGTAAGACTTGAATTGAAGTGCAAATAAATCCTCATCTTTGTTTTGGACAAAACCCTAATTGGAATTTTCGGCCAATTTGAGAGCCAATGGATACATAAAATTTCTCCCCATAGACCTCTAGATCCCAAGGGTATATTGTTTTAGGCAGATCTAGCCATTTTCTCTAAATAGATTTCACGGTTGCTAATGTTATGCATTTCTTGAAGTGACACTTCATGCAGTTCATGTTCATAAGAAAAAATTGCCTCTCTATCTTGTTTTTCGAGACAGTCTCTAAAATACTCTATTGTTCCTCTTCTTAGCTCTACTGATGTGTATCGAAAATCTAGGAAAAGTTCTAAACTATTGAATAAACAGTCTCCAATTAGATATGAGAAATTGTCCACATGACATAAGTGATGCTTTTGCAAGACTAATTGCAATTTGTGTTCCTCAGACACAGGATACATGATGACGACTAAATTTTTGATGCAATATAATGTTTAGTCATGCAATGCAATTACAAGTCACAAAGAAAGTTGAACAATGCAAATGCATATAGCACAGAGAATCATTGTGTGTACCTTTGGGACTGGAAATGTCTACTAAATTGCTTAGACTGTTTATGTTGGATAAGATCCAATGCAGAGTTTTGATATCAGAGTTCAAAAAACCACTACCAAAGACCAAAAAGAACCTGTTGTACGTTAGGACCAGTGATTGTAAATGTATATCATTCCACTGACCAGTCAAATACAGCTTAAAATTAATAAGTGAAATGAAGAAATACAACTTAGTTTTAAAACAAAATGAGAAAGAAAATTTATTGTATGAATATCTAGTTATTGAATGACTAATCAGAGAAGAAAGCCACTTAGTTATTAAAGCTTATAGTTCAAAATTTTTCAGTTATCAATTATTGTGGTGATTATTATAATTTTTATATGTAGCCATGGAAACATGATTTTAATATGCATAATGAATCATTAGCTTGTCCGAAACTGGGTAAGAAAGCGTAGTCTCCCTCTTGAGTAATGGTACAAAAAATCTCTCAGGGCCATTGGTAATGTTCTTTGTAAGTATATTACCCTGAGCCTAAAGACCAGGGCTTTGCAATCCTCTACAACTACCCAAATTTGCATTAATATGGCCTGTGAAAAGGTATTCCTAAAAAACATGTGCTCAAGAACAAGGAATGTATATGGACACAAGTGTTAGTTATATAGAGAGAGAAGCTACATGTATGTGTTCATTATATTGTGCTTTCATTTATAGTTTATCTATGCATTAGACTTTAATTAAGACGATGAAAAGAACCACTAAGTTAACGATGACCAATGCTCTCTACTATTAGAACATTGGAGGTTTCTCTATAGGTAGGACCATGAGAACACCTCCTATTGAATGAGTAAACGAGAATCGTGTTGAGACATGGACCTACCTCCAACCACAAAATATCAGTTATGCTCTCGTAACAATGATCTCATCCATAGGTCAATGGTGTTGTTAGGGTATTGATTAAATGTTTTTTTCATTTCATTTATGCTAATGTGGAACAGTTCCATGCCATTTCTTGAACGCTGAATACCCTTGGTTATTCGATTCAATGCCGAAAGAAGTATCCTTGTCCAATGTCATAACCAAAGAAGATGCATTTTCAAATGTGAAGATATATAGCTACTGTAATGAATGACTTTAGATCCTTTTTATTAAGGATATAGCTTCAATGCACTCTTTGGGAGGGACAAAGAAATCTAAATATAGGGAGAGGACTATCAACTTCTTGCAATTGCATTTGTAATTGTGTTGCATTTTGCTTTTCTTTCGCAATTACATTTTGCTTTGCTTTCGAATATTTAATGCTAGTGAATTTGATGTATTTTATTGTCTTCGCTTTCAGAAAAAGAATAGGGAAAATAACATGTATGAATTCATGGGATTTCCTACTTTATTGTCTATGTATCCATGTGTCATTTAACCTTCAGAATTCATGGGTATTAACCTTCAGAATTCATGGGAATTCCTACTGTATTGTCTATGTATCCATGCATCGTATTTCGTATTTCTTGGCTCTACGAAATAGAATAGGGAAACTTACATGTGTGAATGGGGAATTCCCGCTGTATAGTCTATGTATCCATGTGTCGTATTTTGTTGTCTCGACTCTAAGAAATAGAATAGGGAAACTTACATGTGTGAATTCATGGGAATTCCTAATAGGGAAACTTACATGTGTGAATTCCCACTGTATAGTCTATGTATCCATGTGTCGTATTTTGTTGTCTCGATTCTAAGAAATAGAATAGGGCAACTTACATGTGTGAATTCATGGGAATTCCTATTGTATTGTCTATGTATCCATGAGTCATTTAACCTTCAGAATTCATGGGAATTCCTACTATATTGTCTATGTTTTTAGCCTTCAAGGATATATGAACATAGCCTTCAAGGATATATATGAACATATGCACAAATTACAAGCAAGAAATAACCATAATTAGGTGAATAATTTGAAGGATATATACACAAAAATGTGGGCTTGAGAGAACTGCAAAGTTCACACCACTAAATATAGGCTTCCAAGAGGCTTCCAAGATATTTATCAGTTTCCTTACTAACTAAAATATATATCAGTTTCCTTACTAACTAAAATATATAGACCAAATTTGAAATTTGGTAGCCCTACATTCACAAGAAATTCATAAGGGAAGCTTATGATCTTGTGCATAGAGATATGAATAATGTTTCAACATGTGCCTTATCATATCAACCAACTAAATCTATATTTGTAGGCACTGGCACTAGGTAAACTTTAATGGGTTATGGAACTTCACAATGGAATTCTACCATAGCCTCTACTAGTTTATTAATTGAATTAACCAAATTAATTGGAAAAGTTGACAATTTAAGATCCAAAAATACCAAAATTTGGAGACACACTGACTTTTCCAGCGTGCCCATATCCTACGGTGGTCATTCTAGCAATTATAATGTCTCACATAGTGAAAACAAAGTAGAACTACTCGGAAAAACAAGCCATCGAAGGGCTTCTTATTTGATTCCTATCTGGTTCTCCAAAGCATAGTCTAATGGATACATCTCTGTCCACCGAGGGTCCAACTGCATCTTTAGCTTTGGCAGTGTTTCTATAGCCTTTTTCCTTTACCCTGTGCAGATAGGATTGAATGGGGAATGAAGGGATTTGGATACGGTCTAAAATATTGGAAACAAACAAGAGGGTAGAGCCTTATTTCGGTTATTGAACAGTGGTTTTGATAGTTGGAAAGGTGGTCGAGTACACCTAGAAATGGACTGTACTTGTAGAAGCGAAAAGAGGGAAGGTAGCAGGTTACCGGATCAATCACCAATATGAAGGCAGGTGGCGAGATAGATCAATCATAGGCAGGAAGGTTTGCGGTAGGATCAATCACCAATAAGGAGGAAGGTGGTAGCTATAACTACCCAATATGGAGGCAAGCAGTCTCTTTTTTTTTTGTTCTTATTAGAAAATAATCTAGCAGGTGGTAAGGTTGATAGCAGCAGTTAGGTTGACTGGTTGTGAAGATGACTAACTAGATTATAGATCAGGTTGAATAGTGACCCATGACCAGTAGGTAAATGAATTTGGGAACATGTTAAATAGAGTCCCGTGGGCAATTTGCGCCCTCTACATTAAGCTGTTTCATATGGATATATACATCCTACCATTATATGATCGCACAGGTATACGGATAGATAAAAAATCCTAGCATGAAAACTATCATAACTGGTCTACAGGCGGCATTGCTATTGCTATCATAGAGATCATTTATACGGGCAGTAACCTACAGGCCAGCTATGCCTTCCTTCCTCGCCAAGCCCCAATTATGAAATTGAGAGCGTGCATTATTGATAGGGAGCTAAATAGGGAAGGGTTAGATCGATAACTCTCACTGCTGCTCCTAGCCCTTTATTCTTTCCTAGCCCAGAGAATCAATCTATCTAGTCAGACCTAAAGTGTGCACCGGACAGTGAGTAGCAGAAGAAGAAAGTGGCTTTAAATCAGAAGTATGTGTACTGCTAAGTTCATGTTTTGCTAGGTGTATTCTATTGTCGTTATAATTACCGACATGTCTTATCCCCAATGTCAATAGTTCATTGAGTCTGGGTCAGTTATCGGGGACTTGATTGCCTAGAAATGAACGTCCCAAACTAGGGCATTTGACAAATTACCTAAATCCCATCTTAGACAGAAAATCAATGCTACTGACCAAGTAGTCGTAGAGACCGGGATCAAAGTCATGAGTGCCTTGATTGCAAAACTTCAAGCAGATAATAGATTAAAAGATCAGTGCAGAGATGAGGTTGCAAAAGAGTTGGATGGAAAAACGCAGCAACTAGAGAACTTCAAAAGTAGTGTAGCACATTCTCCAATTAGATATGAGAAATTTTCCACACGACATAAGTGATGCTTTTGCAAGACTAATTGCAATTTGTGTTCCTCAGACATAGGATACATGATGATGACTAAATGTTCGATGCAATATTATGTTTAGTCATGCAATTCAATTACAAGTGTGGTGATTATTATAATTTCTATATGTAGCCATGGAAACATGATTTTAATATGCATAAGGAAGCATTAGTTTGTCCGAAAATGGGTAATAAAGCCTAGTCTCCCTCTTGAATAATGGTACAGAAAATCTCTCAGCGCCATTGGTAATGGTCTTTGTAAGTTTATTACCTGGAGCCTAAAGACCAGGGCTTTGCAATCCTCTACAACTGCCCAAATTTGCATTAATATGGCTTGTGCAAATGTATTCCTAAAAAGCTTCTGTTGAAGAACAAGGAATGTATATGCACACAAGTGTTAGTTATATATAGAGAGAAGTTGCATGTCTGTGTTCATTATATTGTGCTTTCATTTACAGTTTATATGTGCATTGTTTTCCAAAGAATACACAAATGCTACCAATGACTTAATGCCATGCTAGAATTCTTCTTACATCTCTAATGGTGCATTATGAGATCATTGTGTCCACTTCATGCAATCACAATGGATCGATATCTCTCCTCTTGATACAGAGATCTTTCCTCTTGATTGAGAAATCACTTAGACTTTATTTAAGATGATGAAAAGAACCACTAAGTTAACGATGACCAATGCTCTCTACTATTACTAAATTGGAGGTTTCTCTATAGGTAGGATGAGGGGAACACCTCCTATTGAATGAGTGAACGGGAAGAGAGAGGAGGACACATTTGATTGATAGCATGTGTTCTTGAGTACTCATTCTCTTGATCTTCAACATTGTTTCACCTCCTTAGTATCAATTGTCTTGAGACAGGGACCTACCTCCAACCACAAAATATTAGTTATGCTCTGGTAACAATGATCTCATCCATAGGTCAATGGTGTTGTTAGGGTATTTATTACAAGTTTTTTTCATTTCATTTATGAAAATGTGGAACGGTTCCATGCCATTTCTTTAATGCCGAATACCCTCGGTTATTCGGTTCAATGGCGAAGCTTTCTCAATTACATTTTGCTTTGCTTTCAGATATTTAATGCTAGTGAATTTGATGTATTTTGTTGTCTTCATTCTCAGAAATACAATAGGGGAAATGACATGTATGACTTCATGGGATTACCTACTTTATTGCCTATGTATCCATGTGTCATTTAACCTTCAGAATTCATGGGTATTAACCTTCAGAATTCATGGGAATTCCTACTGTATTGTCTATGTATCCATGCATCGTATTTCATATTTCTTGGCTCTATGAAATAGAAAAGGGCAACTTACATGTGTGAATGTGGAATTCCCACTGTATAGTCTATGTATCCATGTGTTGTATTTTGTTGTCTCGACTCTAAGAAATAGCAACTTACATGTGTGAATTCCCACTATATAATCTATGTATCCATGTGTCGTATTTTGTTGTCTCGACTCTAAGAAATAGAATAGGGCAACTTACATGTGTGACTTCATGGGAATTCCTATTGTATTGTCTATGTATCCATGAGTCATTTAACCTTCATAATTCATGGGAATTCCTACTATATTGTCTGTGTTTTTAGCCTTCAAGGATATATTAACATAGCCTTCAAGGATATATATGAACATATGAACAAATTACAAGCAAGAGATAACCATAATTAGGTGAACACTTTGAAGGATATATACACAGAAATGTGGGCTTGAGAGAACTGTGAAGTTCACACCACTAAATATAGGCTTCTAAGAGGCTTCCAAGATATTTATCAGTTTCCTTACTAACTAAAATATATATCAGTTTCCTTACTAACTAAAATATATATCAGTTTCCTTACTAACTAAAATATATAGGCCAAATTTGAAATTGGGTAGCCCTACATTCACAAGAAATGTAGAAGGGAAGATTATGAGCTTGTGCATAGAGATATGAAGAATGTTTCAACATGCACCTTATCATATCTGGAACTTCACAATGGAATGCTACCATAGCCTCTACTAGTTTATTAATTGAATTAACCAAATTAATTGGTAAAGTTGTCAATTTAAGATCGAAAAATACCAAAATTTGGAGACATATTGACTTTTCTAGCGTGCCCATATCCTACGGGGGTCATTCTAACAATTATAATGTCTCACATACTGAAATCGAAGTAGAACTACCCAACAAAACACGCCGTTGAAGGGCTTCTTATTTGATTCCTCTCTGGTTCTCCAAAGCACAGTCTAATGGATACAGCTCTATCCACCGAGGCTCCAACTGCATCTTTAGCTTTGGCAGTGTTTCTGTTCACAACGAAAGGAGATAAGTGTGTAGAGGCCTTTTCCTTTACCCTGTGTAGATAGGATTGAATGGGGAATGAAGGGATTTGGATACGGTATGCAATCTTGGAAGCAAACGAGAGGGTAGAGCCTTATTTTGGTTATTGAATAGTGGTTTTGATAGTTGGAAAGGTGGTCAAGTACACCTAGAAGTGGACTATACTTGTAGAAGCGAAAGTGCAGTAATTTGAGACTTGGTTGAGGGTTGGTTTATTGCCCTAACAAGGCCGAAAATTTATGACCTAAAGTGTGCATCAGAAAGTGAGTAGCAGAAGAAGAAAGTGGCTTTAAATCAGAAGTATGTGTTCTGCTAAGTTGGTGTTTTGCTAGGTGTATTCTATTATCGTTATAATTACAAACATGTCTTATTCCCAATGTCAATAGTTCATTGAGTCTGGGTTGGTTATCAAGGCCTTGATTGCCTAGAAATGAACGTCCCAAACTGGGGCGTTTGACAAATTACCTAAATCCCATCATAAACAGAAAAATAATTAGCACCTTGGAGTATGGGGCCAAAGCCGAAGGTATTGTCAAATTACCTAAATCTCATCTTAAAGACAAAATCAATGCTACTGAAATGCAAAACAGAAAATGCAAACATCAAAATTTTAACAGCTACCTTGTCAACTCTCAGTCAAAACAATCCCCTATTCTCTGTTTCATTTAAATGTCATTCCCCATTCAATCCTATCTGCAAAAGGTAAAGGAAAAAACCTCTACACACTTATCTCCTTTCGTTGTGAATAGAAACACTGCCAAAGCTAAAGATGCAGTTGGAGCCTCGGTGGACAGAGTTGCATCCATTAGACTGTGCTTTGGAGAACCAGATAGGAATCAAATAAGAAGCCCTTCGAGGGCTTGTTTTGCCAGGTAGTTCTACTTTGATTTCAGTATGTGAGACATTATAATTGTTAGAATGACCGCCGTAGGATATGGGCACGCTGGAAAAGTTAGTATGTCTCCAAATTTTGGTATTTTTGGATCTTAAATCGAAAAGAGTTGGTCAGACATTATATTTTTTGTAATCTTAGTTATTCTGACATGATTATACATTTATGACCCAAAAACCTCGTACAATAATGTTATACCAAGAAGATGAATTTCCTGACAAGTCTTTTAAGATCCAAGTCACCATTCCACCTAGAACTATTCACTAGGTGACCTTATAGTTCTCTGATTTCACCTGGTTTCAATGGGTAATTATTTGGCAATAAGAAACTCCATCCTTTTGAACCTCAAATGGTTGTGTATTCCTTGGAAAACAATGCACAGATCATGATTCAATGCCTCTGAAGTATCCCTACAAGCTAGCTGTTCAACTCTTGATGTTTCCATTTTATGTTTTGCATTCACTGTCTATGTGACAGTCGACAAGCTCGCTGTTAAACTCTTGATGTTTGCATTTTCTGTTTTGCATTACTGCAAGCCATGAATCTTAGCATAACTAACTAATTCTAGAAGAGAATGAATTCTTTGTTGGTCTTATAAGTCCCAAAAAAATGCTAGATGAATGAATTTTCGGTTCTTGAGATTCAGGATCTGATATCCAATGATTGGCTTCTAGATTATATTCACTGGATGATTGCTATCTATACTATAAAACTGGCCAAAAGCCACAAAAGATATTATTTGTCCATTCAACAATTTATCCCTAAGAAAGTTTAGGAAATCCCTAGGGCAAAACGGAGAGTCCTTCTTTCTGCCCTTCTAACAACCTTAAGATGCTCCACAGTTTGTCCTACACTAGGACACTTCAACCACCTAGCAAAACACCAACTTAGCAGAACACATACTTCTACTTTAAAGCCACTTTCTTCTTCTGCTACTCACTCTCCGGTGCACACTTTAGGTCAGAAATATTTGGCCTTGTTAGGGCAAGAGACCAACCCTCAACCAACCCTCAAATTACTGCACCTTCACTTCTACAAGTACAATCCACCTTCACTGTCCTTCTAGGTTTACTCGACCACCTTTCCAACTATCAAAACCATTGTTCAATAACCAAAATAAGGCTCTACCCTCTCGCTTGTTTCCAAGATTGCAGACCATATCCAAATCACTTCATTCCCCATTCAATCCTATCTACACAAGGTAAAGGAAAAAGCCTGTACACACTTATCTCCTTTCGTTGTGAATAGAAACACTGTCAAAGCTAAAGATGCAGTTGGAGCCTCGGTGGACAGAGCTACATCCATTAGACTGTGCTTTGGAGAATCAGATAGGAATCAAATAAGAAGCCCTTCGAGGGCTTGTTTTGCCAGGTAGTTCTACTTCGATTTCAGTATGTGGGACATTATAATTGTTAGAATGACCACCATAGGATATGGGCACGCTGGAAGAGTCAGTGTGTCTCCAAATTTTGGTATTTTTGGATCTTAAATTGACAAGAGTTGGTCAAACATTATATTTTTTGTAATCTTAGTTATTCTAACATGATTATGCATTTATGACCTAAAAACCTTGTACAATAATGTTATACCAAGAAGATGAATTTGCTGACAAGTCTTTTAAGATCCAAGTCACCATTCCACCTAGATCTATTCACTGGGTGACCTTACAGTTCTCTGATTTCACCTAGTTTCAATGGGTAATTGTTTGGGAATAAGAAGCTCCATCCTTTTGAACCTCAAATGGTTGCATTGTATTCTTTGGAAAAAAATGCACAAATCACGCTTCAATGCTTAGGAAGTATCCCTACAAGATAGTTGTTAAACTCTTGATGTTTACATTTTCTGTTTTGCATTCCCTGTCTATGTGACAGTTGACAAGCTAGCTGTTAAACATCTTAGTCTATACGAAATGCCACTTATATTTGCCTTTTCCTATATATATAGGTCATGTCTATTTTCCTCTATTCTGTATGATTCCCATAGGTCATTCACCAAATACAGGCCTAATATAGGAAGAGTTGGCATATCAATGTGTACACTACTTCCTTATTTCCATAATAGTATTGATGTTTGCATTTTTTGTTTTGCATTTCCTGTCTATGTGACAATCGACAATCTCAGGCTTACCTCGTCAAGATTATATGTCCAAAGCTTGAAGTTTTAATCTTAGTCTATACGATCACCAAATACAGGCAGGCAGGTAGGCGGAAGGATCAATCAGCAATAAGGAGGAAGGTGGTAGCTATAATTACCCAATATGGAGGCAAGCGGTCTCTTTATTTTTTGTTCTTATTAGAAAATATTCCGGCAGGTGGTAAGGTTGATAGCAGCAGTTAGGTTGACTGGTTATGAAGATGACTAACTAGATTATAGACCAAGTTGAATAATGACCCATGACAAGTAGGTAAATGAATTTGGGAATAGGTTAAATAGAGTCCCGTGGGCAATTTTTGCCCTCTACATTTAGCCATTTCATACGGATATACGGGTCCTACCATTATACGATCGCACAGGTATACGGTTAGATCAAAAATCCTAGCATGAAAACTGTCATCACTAGGCTACAGGCCCCATTGCTAGTGCTATCATAGAGATCATTTATACAGGTAGTAACCTAGAGGCCAGCTATGCCTTCCTTCCTCGCCAAGCCCCAGTTATGAAATTGAGAGCATGCATTATTGATAGGGAGCTAAATAGGGAAGGGTTGGATTGATAACTCTCACTGCTGCTCCTAGCCCTCTATTCTTTCCCAGCCAAGAGAATCAATCTATCCAGTTAGACCTAAAGTTTCCACTGGACAGTGAGTAGAAGAAGAAGAAAGTGGCCTTAAATCAGAAGTATGTGTTCTGTTAAGTTGGTGTTTTGCTAGGTGTATTCTATCGTCGTTATAATTACAGACATGTCTTATCCCCAATGTCAATAGTTCATTGAGCCTGGGTTGGTTATCAGGGCCTTCATTGCCTAGAAATGAATGTCCCAAACTGGGGCGTTTGACAAATTACCTAAATCCCATCTTAAACAGAAAATCAATGCTACTCACCAAGTAGTCGTAGAGACCAGGATCAAAGTCATGAGTGCCTTGATTGCAAAACTTCAAGCAGATAATAGATTAAAAGATCAGTGCAGAGATGAGGTTGCAAAAGAGTTGGATGGAAAAACACAACAACTAGAGGACTTCAAAAGTAGTGTAGCACATTCTCCAATTAGATATGAGAAATTGTCCACATGACATAAGTGATGCTTTTGCAAGACTAATTGAAATTCGTGTTCCTCAGACATAGGATACATGATGATGACTAAATGTTCGATGCAATATTATGTTTAGTCATGCAATGCAATTACAAGTGTGGTGATTATTATAATTTCTATATGTAGCCATGGAAACATGATTTTAATATGCATAAGGAAGCATTAGTTTGTCTGAAACTGGGTAAGAAAGCCTAGTCTCCCTCTTGAATAATGGTACAAAAAATCTCTCAGGGCCATTGGTAATGGTCTTTGTAAGTTTATTACACTGAGCCTAAAGACCAGGGCTTTGCAATCCTCTACAACTGCCAAAATCTGCATTAATATGTTCTGTGCAAAGGTATTCCTGAAAAGCTTCTGCTGAAGAACAAGGAATGTATATGCACACAAGTGTTAGTTATATAGAGAGAGAAGCTGCATGTCTGTGTTCATTATATTGTGCTTTCATTTACAGTTTATCTATGCATTATTTTCCAAAGAATACACAAATTCTACCAATGACTTAATGCCATGCCAGAATTCTTCTTAAATATCTAATGGTGCATTATGAGATCATTGTGTCCACTTCATGCAATCACAATAGATCGATATCTCTCCTATTGATACAGATATCTTTCCTCTTGATTGAGAAAGAACTTAGACTTTATTTAAGACGATGAAAAGCACCACTAAGTTAATGATGGCCAATGCTCTCTAATATTAGAAAATTGGAGGTTTCTCTAGAGGTAGGACGAGGGGAACACCTCCTATTGAATGAGTGAACCGGAAGAGGGAGGAGGACACATTTGATTGATAGCATGTGTTCTTGAGTACTCATTCTCTTGATCTTCAACATTGTTTCACCTCCTTAGTATCAATCGCGTTGAGATTGGGACCTACCTCCAACCACAAAATATCAGTTATGCTCTGGTAACGATGATCTCATCCATAGGCCAATGGTGTTGTTAGGGTATTGATTAAAAGTTTTTTTCATTTCATTTATGAAAATTTAGAACGGTTCCATGCCATTTCTTGAATGCCAAATACCCTCGATTATTCGGTTCAATGCCGAAGCTTTCGCAATTACATTTTTCTTTGCTTTCGAATATTTAATGCTAGTGAATTTGATGTATTTTGTTGTCTTTGCTCTCAGAAATAGAATAGGGAAAATGACATGTATGAATTCATGGGATTTCCTACTTTATTGTCTATGTATCCATGTGTCATTTAACCTTCAGAATTCATGGGTATTAACCTTCAGAATTCATGGGAATTCCACCTGTATTGTCTATGTATCCATGCATCGTATTTCGTATTTCTTGGCTCTACAAAATAGAATAGGGCAACTTACATGTGTGAATGGGGAATTCCCACTGTATAGTCTATGTATCCATGTGTCATATTTTGTTTGTCGATTGTAAGAAATAGCAAATTACATGTGTGAATTCCCACTGTATAGTCTATGTATCCATGTGTCGTATTTTGTTGTCTCGACTCTAAGAAATAGAATAGGGAAACTTACATGTGTGACTTCATGGGAATTCCTATTGTATTGTCTATGTATCCATGAGTCATTTAACCTTCATAATTCATGGGAATTCCTACTATATTTTCTATGTTTCTAGCCTTCAAGGATATATGAACATAATCTTCAAGGATATATATGAACATATGCACAAATTACAAGCAATAAATGACCATAATTAGATGAACACTTTGAAGGATATATACACATAAATGTGGGCTTGAGAGAACTGCGAAATTCACACCACTGAGTATAAGCTTCCAAGAGACTTCCAAGATATTTATCAGTTTCCTTACTAACTAAAATATATAGGCCAAATTTGAAATTGGGTAGCCCTACATTCACAAGAAATGCACAAGGGAAGTTTATGAGCTTGTGCATAGAGATATGAATAATGTTTTAACATGCGCCTTATCATATATGGAACTTCACAATGGAATGCTACCATAGCCTCTACTAGTTTATCAATTGAATTAACGAAATTAATCGGAAAAGTTGTGAATTTAAGATCCAAAAATACCAAAATTTGGAGACATACTAACTTTTCCAGCGTGCCCATATCCTACGGGGGTCGTTCTAACAATTATAATGTCTCACATACTGAAATCGAAGTAGAACTACCCGGCAAAACAAGCCGTCGAAGGGCTTCTTATTTGATTCCTATCTGGTTCTCCAAAGCACAATCTAATGGATATAGCTCTGTCCACCGAGGCTCCAACTGCATCTTTAGCTTTGGCAGTGTTTCTATTCACAACGAAAGGAGATAAGTTTGTAGAGGCTTTTTCCTTTACCCTTTGCAGATAGGATTGAATGGGGAATGAATGGATTTGGATACGGTCTGCAACCTTGGAAAGAAATGAGAGGGTAGAGCCTTATTTTGGTTATTGAACAGTGGTTTTGATAGTTGGAAAGGTGGTCGAGTACACCTAGAAGTGGACTGTACTTGTAGAAGCCAAAGTGTAGTAATTTGAGAGTTGGTTGAGGGTTGGTATCTTTCCCTAACAAGGTCGAAAATTTCTGACCTAAAGTCTGCACCGGACAGTGAGTAGCAGAAGAAGAAAGTGGCTTTAAATTAGAAGTATGTGTTCTGCTAAGTTGGTGTTTTGCTAGGTGTATTCTATTGTCGTTATAATTACATACATGTCTTATCCCCAATGTCAATAGTTCATTGAGATTGGGTTGGTTATCAGGGGCTTGATTGCCTAGAAATGAACGTCCCAAACTGGGGCGTTCGACAAATTACCTAAATCCCATCTTAAACAGAAAGACAATTAGCACCTTGGAGTATGGGGCCAAAGCCGAAGGTATTTTCAAATTAGCTAAATCCCATCATAAAGACAAAATCAATGCTACTGAAATGCAAAACAGAAAATGCAAACTTCAAGAGTTTAACAGCTAGCTTGTAGAGATACTTCCAAGGCATTGAAGCGTGACAGAAAAGGAACATAATGACAAAAATTACAGGCTGAACTGAATAACTTCTCAGGCTAACATTGGGATAAGGAATTCCCTGACAATAGGGATGCCCTGGTGATATAGTCAAACAGTGACTGCGAATGCCCTGACCATAGGAGAAACCCTGTCTCATATAGGCATCGGTTCCCCTCTATAGCTCTACTGTGAATGCCCCGTATTCGTTCACAGACAAAAAAAGACCATTGCCAAGGACTAAATCGTACACACCCTCTGTAAAAAATCGAAACCGTGCAGATGCTAAAATATATCAAAACAATGCAATAACATAAACAGTACCTTAAATAGACCAATGTAGCAGAGCTGAAGCAAAAACAAAAGTGGAAGCAAGTTAAGCACGAAATCATTTGTAACTTTATTATATAACAAGAAAAGTTATTATATAAAAAGAAAAGTAACTTACACGTAGCGGACGCTGCATGCATAATCTAGAATGGAATGAATAACACGTACATATCACCTGACTTACTTAGCCTCCATCAAATTAGCCTTGCATAACCTCCATCAAATCAGCCTCGCACTAGCTTACCTTAGGTGATGGCCCAACAAATGTCATAGCTCACAGAATAGATGTCACCGCCATGCCACCTTAGCTGCTGGCATAAATTCGATGCCCTGTTATTTAACCCTCTCCCTGACCCTCTTAATCATAGAGCCCAGATGACATTCTCCATGCAAATGCCAAATTGTGCTGGCCTGATCAGCATAGTCCCTCCTGTTATTCTGTATCTTTTTCTCTCTCAACCCCAACCCCAACGCCTGGACATCAATATCTACGTCTAACTCAACCTTTGGCAGCACACACAGATCTGCTACTTTTCCCTGCAATTTATCTGTTGTCTCCACAGCGCCATTATCTGCAGAAAATTCATGTAAATAACCAGTGCAAAGTAATAAATCTCCTGCATTCATGTAAATAACCAGTGCAAAGCCATGGCTTTCTTGCCCGAGTCGTAGTATGACCTATGGTGGAGCGTTGTCTGCAAACCCCCCTCCCTACTCAGCTAAGTACAACATTCTCCACTTAGGCCATTTTACTACTGATTATTTAGATGACTGCTGCTGATTGTTACCTTATTGATTTACTGATCTATATCCTCCTCTCATACAATGATGATCCCTCTTTCTGGGATCGGGTTATTGGCGAATGATTCCAATAACCGCCTCGGTTCAACTTGGTCAGTGAAAGCCCTCCTCCCATTTCTGCTCATGTCCCGGTGACCGAGCATCCGGACATAACTTTCTTTACAAGGAAAGCGAGGAAACGAGGTGACTGATGATCCACCACTGCTAATGCTGCTAAGTCCAATTATGTAAGAATCTCACTCTCTCGGTAGGAATGGGCTTTTCTTCTAGCCCAAGCCACTTGGTTCAAGACAGAGAGATTCCCGCTCTGATCTGGACATATTCCCACAAGCTTACTTTCCTTACCCGAGATATCACTCTCTGCTTCTGGAGTCGGGATCATCTGCAACAACTCTTTCCTTCTTATCTACAGGTGGTAGTGAAATACTGTAATTTCAAGCCCCCGTTCGATCGACCCGGGATTCAACTGCCCTACCTTTCTATCTAGTTCCGATGGAAGGAGTATTCCGGTGATAAGGCTATGACTTTGCTGCCCTGACCGCGAAAAACTACTAGAAGAAAGAATCCCAAGCGGAGAGGCAGGTTCTATTCCTAATCCCCTCTTCTCGGATCTTGACTTCTCCTTGGGAAGGGTTGGCTTGGGGTTTCCTACCATTTTACTACTGATTATTTAGATGACTGCTGCTAATTGTTACCATATTGATTTACTGATCTATATCCTCTGCTCATACAATGATGATCCCTCTTTCCGGGATCAGGTTATCGGCGGATGATTCCAATAACCGCCTCAGTTCAACTCGGTCAGGGAAAGCCCTCCTCCCTTTTCTGCTCATGTCCCGGTGATAGAGCATACAGACATAGCTTTCTTTACAAGAAAAGCGAGGAAAGGGGGTGACTGATGATCCACCACTGCTAATGCTCCTAAGCCCAATCATGTCAGAATCTCACTCTCCCGGTAGGAATGGGCTTTTCTCCCAGCCTGAGCCACTTGGTTCAAGACAGAGAGATTCCCGCTCTGATCCGGACATATTCCCACAAGCTTACTTTCCTTACCCGAGATATCACTCTCTGCTTCTAGACTCGGGATCATCTGCAACAACTCTTTCCTTCCTATCTACAGGTGGTAGTGAAATACTGTAATTTCAAGCTCCCGTTCGATCGACCCGGGATTCAACTACCCTACCTTTCTATCTAGTTCCGGTGGAAGGAGTATTCCGGCGATAAGGCTATGAATTCGCTGCCCCGACCGCAAAAAACTACCAAAAGAAAGAATCCCAAGCGGAGAGGCAGGTTCTATTCCTGATCCCCTCTTCTTGGATCTTGACTTCTCCTTAGGAAGGGTTGGCTTGGGGCTTCTTACCATTTTCCTACTGATTATTTAGATGACTGCTGCTAATTGTTACCTTATTGATTTACTGATCTATATCCTCCGCTCATATAATGATGATCCCTCTTTCCGGGATCAGGTTATCGGCGGATGATTCCAATAACCACCTCGGTTCAACTCGGTCAGGGAAAGCCCTCCTCCCTTTTCTGCTGATGTCCCGGTGACCGAGCATACAGACATATCTTTCTTTACAAGGAAAACGAGGAAAGGGGGTGACTGATGATCCACCACTGCTAATGCTGCTAAGTCCAATCATGTCAGAATCTCACCCTCCCAATAGGAATGGGCTTTTCTCCCAGCCCGAGCCACTTGGTTCAAGACAGAGAGATTCCCACTCTAATCCGAACATATTCCCACAAGCTTACTTTCCTTACCCGAGATATCACTCTCTGCTTCTGGACTCGGGATCATCTGCAACAACTCTTTCCTTCCTATCTACAGGTGGTAGTGAAATACTGTAATTTCAAGCCCCCGTTCGATCGACCCGGGATTCAACTGCCCTACCTTTCTATCTAGTTCTGGTGGAAGGAGTATTCTGGTGATAAGGCTATGACTTCGCTGCCCCGACCGCGAAAAACTACCAGAAGAAAGAATCCCAAGCAGAGAGGCAGGTTCTATTCCTGATCCCCTCTTCCTGGATCTTGACTTCTCCTTGGGAAGGGTTGACTTGGGGCTTCCTACCATTTTACTAGTGATTATTTAGATGACTGCTGCTAATTGTTACCTTATTGATTTACTGATCTATATCCTCCGCTCATACAATGATGATCCCTCTTTCCGGGATCGGGTTATCAGCGGATGATTCCAACAACTGCCTCGGTTCAACTCGGTCAGGGAAAGCCCTCCTCCCTTTTCTGCTCATGTCTCGGTGACCGAGCATCCGGACATAGCTTTCTTTACAAGGAAAGCGAGGAAAGGGGGTGACTGATGATCCACCACTACTAATGTTGCTACGTGTAATCATGTCAGAATCCCACTCTCCCGGTAGGAATGGGCTTTTCTCCTAGTCTAAGCCACTTGGTTCAAGACAGAGAGATTCCCGCTCTGATTCGGACATATTCCCACAAGCTTACTTTCCTTACCCGAGATATCACTCTCTGCTTCTGGACTCGGGATCATCTGCAACAACTCTTTCCTTCCTATCTGCAGGTGGTAGTGAAATACTTTAATTTCAAGCCCCCATTTGATCGACTCGGGATTCAACTACCCTACCTTTCTATCTAGTTCCGGTGGAAGGAGTATTCCGGTGATAAGGCTATGACTTCGCTGCCCCGATCACGAAAAACTACCAGAAGAAAGAATCCCAAGCAGAGAGGCAGGTTCTATTCCTGATCCCCTCTTCCCAGATCTTGACTTCTCCTTGGGAAGGGTTGGCTTGGGGCTTCCTACCCAATAGGATCAACAATGGTTTCCTATTCTACGGATGCTTTAGCTGCTTCAGCATAAAGATTGCTACTGATGCGCTTCGTTAAGGGTTTTGTTGCTTGGGCTAATCTTGGTATGGTTCGACTAGGCCTAAGAAGCCTCCTGCCCAAAGACTATGCGATACCCATTAGATATAGACTGTCGCGCGGCCTGCTTACTCGTCGTCCTTCCTCCCTCCAACATCCCATCCCATCCCAACCGGAAAATGGGTAATGACTTAATAATAGTAAATTCACCTGTATATTGTGATGCCATCAGACTAAAGAGGAGATTCCAGTCACAGTTGAGGAGGATGCACACCAAATCTGAACATAATGTTGCTCACCATTTTGGAACGATCACTAAGAAGGTTCGTTCAACCAACCAAACCGAGAACGCTAACGCTAACTAGGAAGTGAAGGTTTTCTCAGCGCACTCAAGTTCTATAGTAAGCCCTTCCGGTGTGAGCTGATTGACACCTATGCCAGAGATCTGTCAATTATCAAGATTGACACATATGCGAGATATGGCATAACAAGTGTCTAATTGTTAACAAAATTATACTTTCACATTCAAAGAAGATACGCCACAAGTTTTCTTAACATTAAATGTTGCAAATTAATGCTAAGGCAAAGATAGCATTACTTCATGCAGGTGACAGGTTGTTTTAATTACTTGTACTTCTCCCAACTTTTTCCTAACTTTTGAGTCTGTATACCTCGGTTTGAGGCCAAATAAGAAGAAGATTTCGTTGATTGGTTAAAAGCACAAGAGACTTCAAGAAACTTTAGTTAAAATAAAAAATAGTGTATTGGTTGATGTGTCATTTCAAAATACTTTGCTTTGAGTTAAAATATCCTTATTGATCGTCGTGTAGAGACTAAAATCGATTACTATAGTCCCTATCAACCCCGAAGGAGCAGCGACTAATAATAATAGATATACACAAGATGTTATGGTGAGATCTTCAAGAGAAATCTTAATACACTAATGTAGCCACGCTCATTTATGAGTTGTCCCTAACTCTTATTATAAGCCATAGTTACCAAATAAGTCCGAATTGGTGAAAAAAAATACGGAAATTCTTGAGTTCATTTGTATTTCACGAGTTCTTTTGTAGTTCGAATAGTTCGATAAAAATTCGATTTGGTTCATATTAGCTGCCTGATGTGAGAGTCTGCATTCCTAATCAAGTTTCTCCTATTTTTTTTGCATATTAGTATTGCTTACTCTGTCTTGCTTGTAAAACAAAGATGGATAATATTTAATTTGGGATTTAAGGTTGCAATCAAAATCTACTTAATTTGGGATTTAATATTTCTAATTAGATAAACAAAAAAATCATAATTTATAATTTATGATAGGATTTATTAATTGGCAGGTGTGGAATGGTAAATGTAATTATTCCTAAACACAAGATAGATGTCAATGGAGACATGATAGCAGCTAAAATAGAAACTAATGTAAAATGTAAAATAGAAATTGATATCAATGGAGGCAGGATAGTAGGTAAAATGGAAAGTAATGTATAATGTAAAATGGAAAGTGATGTCAATGGAGGCAACATAACAGGTAAAACTGAAACTAATGTATAATGTAAAATGCAAATTAATGATGAATGAAATTTCCCAGTTTCTAAAATTTACACAAAATAGATATCAATGGAGACATGATAGCAAGTAAAAGGGAAACTAATGACCAGCTGAAATTTTCATAGATTTCAAAATTTTAGTATTTACTTTAATGATTTAAAAAGCTGAGAAAGCTCAGATAATAAGGAAAGAAAAATTTGAAATTGACTAAAAGTAATTGATTTTTTTTTTTTTTTTTTTATGTTAGGAATTGATTTTTTATATATATTTATGTAACCTAGAATTTTATAAAAATAAGTTTTTAAAAATTTTAATTTTTAAATGTATTAATGGTAAAAAATAAAAATAAAAACAGAAAAGGAAAGCAGATATTTTTCAGTTTTTATATATTATATTGATTAAAATTATTTAAATTTCAAAATAAATAGGAAAAAAATAAGAACAAAATATTTGAATTAGTTATATATATATATATATATATGAAAAGATGTATAGTGTCCCGTTTTTTGATGATTGAAAATTTTGCATCCATTTTTTATCCTATTAAATACAAATTCAAATTCAAATTTAATACTATGGTATAAACTACAAAGATAAATTAAATTAAATTATGAGAAATACCAGAACAATAGAGTAATTATACGTTACAAGAATAAATACATTTACGGGGAAAAACAAGAATAGTATACAAATTACCTACACAAACACAGCGTTGAAACCTTTACGTGTTTAAACAGTGAATTGAAGAATGTTTCCGCCGCTAATACTATCTTAAAGAACTTTTTTGTGATATGTATCAGAATTTATGCTAATTTTAACTTAATCGCGTCTAAAAGATGAAATCCCTCAAGCGGATAGTAAGGCTATCAATAAAAACAGAGCTAAATGCACAGTTTTTGAAAGTCATATCTGGTGGAAAGGCACTGTTTCAACTAATGTTCATATCTATGAATTACTGCGAACCGATCAAGACACTTAGTAATACAAGTGAATCACTGGCGCGTATGTACATTACTCTTCGAATTCATCTTGTAATTGTCCAAACAAATATTTTTTTTTTCTTAAGTAACGAGAATCTGTTATTTTGAAAAATCAGTTGCTACACCAAATATAATTATTTTATAAATGTCTTAAATTGACCGGTTACAACATGTCCGGGAACGAATTGTTCACCAAAAAAGCCCAGCAAAAATCCTTTGAGGAAATTCCAACTTCTGCAAAATTCATTTTTAAGTTGATTCCGATCACGATGGAATAATTTATTAACTTTATGTGCCTCAACAACTGTAACGTGCCGCTCCGACGATATTTATTACCATGTTATGGCACGCTGAAGGAGACGAGGGAGTAGATCCGCCTTTTGGAAGCTTATCATTCAAGAACTCTATATCAATGCCAGGCGCTCTAATGGCTTCCTCAATATAGGCTTCAGAGACGTTATCAGTATTCCAGTTGCCCTTAGTTTTTGAGTCACCAGTTGCTTCGTAGAGGTAGTTAGGCCTGGATCCAGACGTTGGAAACAGCCCAGAGATTAGCAAAACGCAAATGATGATGCCACACGCCACCCTGGCAGCCATGTTAGAATTTCAGTAAACGCCTCGGCTTCAAGGTAGTGGACAATATAGATGAAATCTACTATATGCTCTGAAGAACAACAAACTGGTGCAGGATATATTTGTCAAGCGCAATGAGAGCTTAGCTGCTGTAAAACAATTGAGAGATTGTAGGAAAATTGTATGTTCTACTTATAAGTGGGGCGCTTTGAACCCATACCCTTGACGATTTGTTGATGGCAAGTCTAACGCGTGATGGAAGGTTGTCAGCGCAATCTTTCATTGAATTTGTCGAGTTTGACTTGGGTACACTGAACAAGGACACAATATTTGTTATTGAATCGCCCAGGCGTTATCACATTCATTAAGTCAAACGTGCCATTCTTGAACATTCGTCGCGGTTCCTCAATGCACGATCATTGTGCATTCCTTGGTTGAGTTTGACTTGGTTATTTTGGTTAATTGAGTTTGACTTGGTTATAATGAACACACGTTTAGTTATCATTATTCATATTAAGATGTGATTTTATTTTTCTGGCCCTCTCTTTTAGGCCTGGCATTCCGGATTCTCGGATCCCACGGAATATGGTGACCCGGCATATCATTTTCCCACATGAGGAACGTCTCCAAGCCTTACCTGGCACACCGCATGCTAGTACTATTGTCAGCTTTTCTGGGCTGAGCTATTCGTGCAAGATTTAAGGTGAATTTCTATAGAAAGGTCGTACCAGGCGTGCGAAATCCAATTTAATAAAGTGCATGTAATATGTGAACAGTATTCGTAGTTGGAATATTTCAAACTCGAGATTTTCAAATTTTGCATGTATCCTTGGATGATTTTTTTCTTATGATTTGCACAATTAAAGTTAAGAATATGTTCAATGACATTTTATGTAGTTTTCATTTTCATGGTGATCTTGGATCCGCAGAGAAGATTGAAGGTTGAAAGAAAAAAATGGAATGCAAAACAGGGTAACGCGCAAATTAAATAAAAATAAATTTCCAAAGCAAGGCCAGCAAAAATATTCAGTTTGACAAATTCATTTACCAGAAAAGAAAGGGACGCTGCTGCTCTGTTTTAACCACTATAGGGACGAGGTTTACGTTGAAAGTATTGGTTTTAAATACACATTCTAAAACCTCCCTACACACAACTAAATACCTATATTTAAAACATCCAAGCCACGAAAGGGAATAAAGTGGGCTTGAGGTTTATCTGTACCAAGAGTTTCACTGCAAAAATGGTAAGCGGACGCACTTCCATTGTTGGAGGTCGAATAAACTACACCAAGAATCTCAGAGAATTCCATAGAGAAGCTTCAAGACCACATACCAACTACTATAGGAGAAAAACTAGGTGTTACAGGAGACATGCTCCCTGCTATAAGATTGTCCCAAGAGGAAAAAAGGGGCCATGGCTTGAGCATTTTTAGCCACAAAAAACCTAGAATTTTGAAGGAGTCTACAAGGGTTAAGTACTTGATCCTCCTAACCTCTTGCAAACTAAAAAGTTTGCGAAGTGTTGCAAAAATCTTTCACTAAATATCCTATAGCAGAACCCTGGAAATGAAAGAAAATGAAGTGTGAAGATTTTCTCATGTGAATAAAGTTTGCGAAGTCTTGCAAAAATCCTTCACTAAATATCCTATAGCAGAACCCTGGAAATGAAAGAAAATGAAGTGTGAAGATTTTCTCATGTGAATATGATAATTATAATAGGAAGATGAATTTGTCTTGAGACTAACATGCAATTGTATTTCTCTACCACCAAACCACCACTAACTTAAGTGGGTTAGAGCCACATAAAAAATTGTATTTTAAGCTAAGGAGGCCTACCACTGGTGTTGGAGGAAAAAATAGTAGAGACATTTATTTCGTATACCATTGTATATGAGCTACATGACTTGGAAAGTGTTGCTACAAGATTAGAACGGAGTGCTATAAGATCAGAACAAAATTGAGACAATATATTATAGGATAAGACATTGTTCTATACGAAACTCCACGAAGATATAAAGAGCTCTATTTTGAGAATTTCCATCAACCAAACCCTATATTTGAAGAGGGAAATCTAAGAGAAGGGTAATTACACGTTTGTATCTGCCATTTGTGGAGAAGAAACATGCAAAACTCTCATTCCTTCAACAATGAATCTTGTAATAAAATTATGACAGTAGTTTGGAAATACAAAAATTGAATGTGAATGTTTGTTTTGACTTAAGAAATGAAATGGGATTATTCTTTAGTTGAGCCTGAATTTTTCCTTCCTCTAACTAGTATGAATAAAATGCTCTTTTACCCCTATTCTATTTACTTAGAAAATCTCTAAAACTCATAGTAGATTGGGAGTATTGGTCTGCCAAACTTTGGAAAATTATAGTGACAATCATGGTTGGGTTGTTTCCATTGAAGAGAGTCTAAAAACTCATTAAAAATTATAATTATCATATATGTTCGAAATTTTTTATCATGGGAAAACTTTGTGGGAATAGACAAGGATACGTTTCTTAAGACACAAGGATGAGCCTAGGTAGAAATAGGAAAAATGGATGGATATACAAAAGAAGAAGTAGGAGTAGAAGAAAAAGAAGCCAATGAAGTAGAGGAAGAGTTTGGAGCAAGAGAAGATGTTCCAAAATTCCTTCTAAGGTAGCTTGGGATTTTAAGGAGGACACCAGGGCCATGAATGAGGCATATTGACGACGGAAAACCAACGTATACCCATAGTTTGCATGGATTATGCACATATCCTGTCTGTCCCAAGAATTTTAACTCTCTGTCGAGTTAAATATTCAATATTAAGGTTAAGGCCCCATTAATCAATTCCTATGCAGAATGATTTACTAATGCCCATCATAGGCTAACCCCTAGTCCATATACAATTATCGGGTATTAATCACCCCTCAAACCTTCACATACGACTTTATTTAACCTTTCATTATAATCCATCCTATCGGGACTCATTCACCCATGATTAACCCTTATTAATCCTTTGCTAACCCTTTAACTGCATATATATATAACCTTCCCCTATTTAACATTGGTTACATGTATTTTAACACGTAAAACCTTCGACCATTTGATAGTGTTGGACTTATATATAAAACCTAATATATCCACACTTAATCCTTTATAAACCATTTAGAAAGGACATACACGTAAAACATACCTTTTCTACCTTTAGACGACCTCTACATAGATATCAATGCTCCCTTTATTGCAATCAGTAATCGCTCCTCCACGAGTTTCACTAACAAAGGCCTCTATCGCATCCGATATGCTATAAGACAATAGTGGATTTCAAAATCTATTAACTGTGCCCATATAACTCCATCGGGTCCGCTTACTTCACATGTCACATTCTCCTCCGATCCTGATAACCTCATCGCCGATACTTCCAATCACCGATCACACTTTCTCACTATCGGTGTATCGACTGATCACACATCGCATTACTATGGTCCACTATCACTTGCCCTTGTAATCTACGATTTGCAATTAGATTGTGACAATTGATGTGGTCTCAATCCAATGATCCGCAATCAATCGATAGTCTCTCTTTGCTCTTGTCTAGGGCTAATTCCGATAACTCCAAAAGGATTCCACCAATGTGATTTAATCCTGACCATTCATTGTCTAGATCCAACAGTTACTGTGTGCTGATACTTCACTTCTTCACTCTTCCTTTTTTACTTATATTTTACGCTGCTTTTCAGTGTTTGTTGTGGTTCTCGGGTTTCTTTGAAAGGTTCTGGGTCTTTGCTATTCTGCTGCGCACTCTCTCTTTTGAGCTTAAACTCTTCACTCTCCTTTAATCTTTGTCTTTACAGAGCTGTACCTTGTCTTTTAATGGATTCAATGATCCATGGTGATCCTTTGTCTCACTCTCCTCTTCTTTGTGTTTTGCCAAATTCAGCCTGTAGACATCTATTACAAAATTCTGATTCACTATAATTCAAAGCTCAAAACACACATTAAAACTCAGAATTGAGTTGATTATATTAGTAAATATAAACAATGATTACAGAATGAGATCTCTGTCTCTCTGGCCTGATGTTCTAATATCAGTGGCCTCCGTTTACACTCTGCTCGTAAGCTTACAATCAAACCTATCTCACCTATCTATCTAGCCTCTAATTTTCTAATCTCTGACTAACTTCTGGTCATGCCTTTTAGGCTTTCATTTATACAAAGGGATTCTAAAACTGATTTTTGGTTTAGATCCATAAACTCCTCAACAAAATTCCTAAAATTCTTCCTCATTCCTAAAACTTCTCTCTAATCCATAAATTCATGAATTGACTGCTAATCTGAGTTTCATAATTAATTCTCAAATCCCTCAATCTCTCAACTATCCTAATTCTCTCATGTTCTCCTACATTAAAGAACATTTACAAATATGCCTCACTATATTCAATTAAATCCTTATTCTAGCTTCCCTCATTAAAATCACTCAAAACGTTAATAATTACATTTAATTCACACTTAGGAAACCAACATCCCTGAAAACACAATACCCCTATGTCTACTAAAATACAATGACTTTTCTTGGGCTGAATGCTCCTGCATCACATAATTAGGTCACTGAGTTGTTCATAGGATAAGCAACACTTTTAGTAGGGGGTAGGATGGGACTCCAAATTAGACACAAATTAAGACCTATATGGTCATCTTCAACACATTAAACGTCTATTTTTGTATTGGATGACATATTTTTAGCTTTAATGTTTTAATTAGAAGGTTCATAGTTGATTACATATTATGTGCCTAATATTACTTAACTTTGTAGAATATTGTCAGAATATTGGACACATTATGAATATTTGGAGACTCAGATAATTTAGTGACTCTCTCCTTAGTACAATATGTACTGCGATTAGATAATAAATTAACAATATATTATGAAATTATTGCACAAATTATAGAGCTCTAGTGATTGAGAACGTCTAGAAATGTGCTCCCTGTCATTTAATGAAGACTCCTATTGTTGGGAACTAGATCCACTTTTTGAGCGATTTTGAAGGGGAAAGCTCCCTCCTTTAAAGGAGGATGCTTCCCCATCTATTTTTATAAGTACAAAATCAAATTGTCCTCTAAAGGGCATGTTCATTTTAGTCTTCTTGTGGATAAAATTTGTTAATTAGAAACTCCACTTTCACTTCTAGCAAAGATGTACTTGGATGATCCGGATTTAAACAGGAACGCAAAAAAATACAGAGATAACCATATACACAAAGATGCAATGGAAATAATGCTTCATTTCATTAATGGAAAATACTGAAATATGTTTACAAACAGAGTTGGAAATAAACCAGCTAGGGCGATGGTAGCTTATCTCTGAGAAGAGATGTGGTGGCTACATGCCTTTGAACTATGTTACAATGAGGCTCAAAGGCCTATTTATTATTGAGAAACAATGGAAAACCCTTAACATTCCAAAACCTAACCCTAGACGATGAAACGCCAAACTGTGGGCCCCGTTTTGGTAAATTGGTACATCAACTTCCCGGCGTCATAACTTTGGCATACGATCTTGATGCGTACAATAGCTCATTAGAAAGATCTATCCGAGAAATACTAGTTTGGAAAGGGAAGCTTGGGCCTATGGACCCACGATAGCCCCGTTTTCCCAAAAAACATCGTTTAGGGCCTCAAAATGGCTCTGAAAATTCAGGACCCAAAAAACTGCTAACAATAGTAAACTGCGCTACAATTTAGGAAACTAAACAAACTGAAAGAGACAATTGTGGGGGTCCAAATGGGATAGGTGGGTGGCCACCAACATCCACCTGCATCATTCCTCCCCCCTTAGGAAGCAATGGTCTCCATTGCATTGAGTTCCTCCATCTGTTGAACTTGTCCTGCAATCTTTGATGTGTCCAGTAATGGTGAGGAGCATGGTCGACGACAGTCCATATTGAACACTTGGTGTAGGCAAAGGAATGGAGGAATGATGTGCTCCAAAGCATTGTTCCCCATAGCCTTGGTACTGCTGTAAGGATCTTGTCGGAGTGGTCTGAGCTTCTGATGAGTTCTGGTAAGGCGTTCTTTCTGTCGATGCAACCGGACTTTGTTGCCAACATGAAACTTATGTGGTACCCCTATGGGTGAGGAGAAGTTGTTCCTGTGTTCTGTCATGACCATATACCTTTGTTGTTGCTGCTGTGTGGAGGAACCCTTTGCGAGGGTCATGGATGTAGCAACGATCTTCCCCTTACTTTGGGAGTGAACCAGACAAATGAATTTCCTGGTCTTGGAGATGAGCTTGTTGCCTTTCTTAGTAGTGATCAAAGACGTGGTGGTAGGTGGGGCTACCTCCGGTATCCTGTATAATGAATCACCCAAAGGAATAATGACAGCGTGTGGCCTTGACTCATACACAACATGTTGCCTCCACAAGTATGGTTGGCCTAATTGTACATCACAAACTCATAGAGGTGTAACATCACACAATACCTCATCTGTGAAGGGCTTGATGCTGTAGGGCAGGCGGCATTGCTGGAGAACTTTAAGATCTCATCCTTGATAAAGCCACCCGATACTATACGGCTGCGGGTGTGGTGTAGTCGGTAGGCCCAACTGCTTCACGACCTCTATTGAAATGAGGTTCTTTTGGCTGCCATTGTCAACAATGAATTGCAATGGCGAACCCTTCACCCACATTTGTGAGTGGAAAAGATGTTCCGCCTCCTCTGGCTCTTCGGGCTCATTCTTCTTGATCTTGGCAGTGGCAACAGTGGTGCTGGGATCTGCATCAATGATCTGCTTCCCTTTGCCATTCCCCTTTTCTGGTTCTGGATCAGGGTCGGAACATGCATCTGATTCAGAAGCCTTCAACTCGGCCACCAGCGACTGCTTGGTCCGACACTCACTTGTGTTATGAGTGGGACTCTAATGAAACTCACACCACTTTACTGTGTCCTTCTTCGACTTCGTGGTGTTGTTATTTTCTTGCGGCTTCGAGGAATTGTCTTGGGTCACCCACCTTGGGTTTGTCCTTTGGGCTTCGGATGCAAATCAAAAGTCTTGCTTCTTCTCTTTAAACTTTTGTTCAATTTTGACAGCGTATCGGTATGTTGTGCCAAGAGAGGATATGTTCAAGAACTCCATCTCTTCCTAGATGTATCTATGTAGGCAGCTGCAATATTTGAGTACCAAATGTAGCTTAGAATCTTTGATACCCAACTGTGTACGAATGTTATGAAAAATATTTGTGAACTCTAGCACATCTTGGTCTCGTCCCTGCCACAGTGTGGTCCATTTCATGTATTTGTCCTCATAGCTTTTGACAGAGTAGTACTGCTCCTTGATGGCATCTCGGAATGAATCCCAAGTGGGTGTGGCTGAAAATAGTGAGCCTGTTCTTTCATCCTTCTACTCGTAGTAGGTTTCCCACCAGTTCTTGACATGGGGGGCTGCTTTGAGAAGAGCAAAAACAATCTTTTCCCGACTTCAAAATTCATGAACAGAAAAATATCCTTCTAGCAGATTTAACGATTTATGTACAACATATGCGTCTATTTGACCCTCGAATATGGGGATTTAAAAATTAACTTGTACCTTAAAAGGTGTAGTGTTTCCAAAGTAGCTGCTCGAAGTCAATGCATCACCTTTGGGTAACCGCTGAAGTGTAGGTTTTAACCCCGTACAGAAATTACCTTCATACGAATTCTAAATCACAAGAAAAATAAAAATGCGAGAGCATAACACATAAAACACATATACACAGAGATTTCCCACTGGACCTCTAAACCGAGACTACCAACTTGATTTTTCATTATTTTCCTTTCAATGTTACAATACATATTTATACATGCCGAAGCATCCAATACCATGGACTGAAAAACCATCACGTCCAATACCATCGACCAAAAAACCATTGATCCAATACCATGGACCGAAAACCATCGCGTCCAAAAAACATGTGTGCAAATCATGCACAAAACCATAGTTGGGTCCGCCCAACCTAACATAGGGTCCAAAACAAATTTTTTCCGAGCTGCTGCCCTAGACCCCATAAAGTGGGGTTACGGGTACCCCTCAAACCCCCTGTTAACTATGTGGAAAGAATATAACACAACCCAACAAT
>APFE031624143.1:89339-128554 GCA_000404065.3 Pinus taeda
TATTGTTGAGAAACAATGGAAAACCCTTAACATTCCAAAACCTAACCCTAGAAGATGAAACGCCAAACTGTGGGCCCCGTTTTGGTAAATTGGTACATCAACTTCTTGGGGTTTTAACTTTGGCATACGGTCTCCGTTTGATGCACACGATAGCTCGTTAGAAATATCTTTCCGAGAAATACTACTTTGGGTAGGGCAGCATCAGTCCATGGACCCATGTTTCCCCCAGATTTCGCAAAAAATGTCATTTAGGGCCTCAAAACAACTCTGGAAGTTCAAGACCCAAAAAACTGCTAACAATAGTAAACTGTGCTACAATTTAGGAAACTAAAAAAACGTAAAGAGACAATTGCGGGGGTCCAAATGGGATAGGCGGGTGGCCACCAACATCCACCTGCATCATTCCTCCCCCCATAGGAAGCAATGGTCCCCATTGCATTGAGTTCCTCCATTTGTTGACCTTGTCCTGCAATCTCTGATGTGTCCAGTAATGGTGAGAAGCATGGCTGACAACGGTCCATATTGAACACTTGGTGTAGGTGAAGGAATGGAGGAATGATGTGCTCCAAAGCATTGTTCCCCATAGCCTTGGTACTGCTGTAAGGACCTTGTTGGAGTGGTCTAAGCTTCTGATGGGTTCTGGTAAGGCGTTCTTTGTATTGATGCAACCACACATTGTTTCCCACCTGAAACTTGTGTGGTACCCCTGTGGGTGAGGAGAAGTTGTTCCTATGTTCTATCATGACCGTATCCCTTTGCTGCTGCTGTTGTGTGGAGGAACCCTTTACGGGGGTCATGCATGTAGCAATGATCTTCCACTTACTTTGGGAGTGAACCAAACAAATGAATTTCCTGGTCTAGGAAATGAGCTTGCTACCTTTCTTAGCAGTGATCAAAGACGTGGCGGTAGGTGGGGATACCTCCATTATCGTGTATAATGAATCGCCCAATGAAAGAATGACACCGCAAGGCCTTGACTCATACATAGCATGTCGCCTCCACAAGTATGGTTGGCCTAATAGTACATCACAAACATCCAGAGGTGTAGCATCACACAATACCTCGTTTGTTAAGTGCTTGATGCTGTAGGGAAAGTGTTATTGCTGACGAACTTTGAGATCTCGTCTTTCATGAAGCCACTCGATACTATATGGCTTCGGGTGTGGTGTAGTCGGTAGGCCCAACTGCTTCATGACCTCTACTGAAATGAGGTTCCTTTGGCTGCCACTGTCGACAATGAATTGTAGTGGCGAACCCTTCACCCACATCTATGAGTGGAAAAGACGTTCTCCCTCCTCTGGCTCTTGGGGCTCATTCTTCTGGATCTTAGCAGTGGCAACAGTGGCGTTGGGATCTACATCAATGATTTGCTTCCCTTTGCCATTCCCCTTGTCAGGTTCTGGCTCAGGGTTGGAACATGCATCTGATTCTGAAGCCTTCAACTCGGCTACTAGTGACTGCTTGGTCTGACACTCACTTGTGTTATGAGTGGGACTCTTTTGGAACTCACACCACTTTCCTATGTCCTTCTTTGACTTCGTGGTGTTGTTCTTTTCTTTCGGTTTTGAGGGGTTGTCTTGGGTCACCCTACCTTGGCTTTGTCCTCTGGACTTCGGATTTGCAGATCCAAAGTCTCGCTTCTTCTGTTTAAACTCTTGCTCAACATATCGATATCCTGTGCCGAGAGAGGAGATGTTCAAGAACTCCATGTCTTCCTGGATGTATCTGTGTAGGCAACCGCAACATTTGAGCACTAGATGCAGCTCAGAATATTTGATACCCAACTATGTACGAAGGGTATGAAAAATGTTTTTGAACTCTGGCACATCTTGGTCTCATCCCTGCCACAGTGTGGTCCATTTGATGTATTTCTCCACATAGCTTTTGACAGGGTAGTACTACTCCTTGATGGCATCTTGTAATGAATCCCATGTGGGTGTGGCTGAAAATAGTGAGCCTCTGCTTTCATCCTTCTGCTCGCAGTAGGTTTCCCACTAGTCCTTGACGTGTGGGGCTGCTTTGAGAAGAGCGAAAACAATCTTTTCTTGACTTCAAAATTCATGAACAGAAAAATATCCTTCTAGGAGATTTAACCATATATCTATGGCATCTATGTCTATTTGACCCTCGAATATGGGGATCTCAAAATTAACTTGTACCTTAAAAGGCGTGGCGTTTCCAGACTAGTTGTTGGAAGCCGATGCGTCACCTTTGTGTAGCCATTGAAGGATTTGCGTAAAGTTGTCCATCATCGTGTTCCTTTGTCGCTCGAGGGCTTCTTAGAGCAAGATTTTCATATGATCTCGTGCCCCCTCATCTTTCTTCTCATCCCTCATCGGTGGCCATCGGGATTTGTGAGGCTGGTCTTGCAATGGTTCGACCAGTTCAAGCCCTAACTCCTTATATCCCAACGTCGTTGGGGACATGCAAAGAAAAATAGAGAAAAGGCAGACTGCTCTGATACCACTGATCTATATTTAAACAAGAACGCAACAAAAGAAAGAGATAACCATATACACAAAGATGCAGCGGAAATAATGCTTCATTTCATTAATGGAAAATACTGAAATATGCTTACAAACAAAGTTGGAGATAAACCAGCTAGGGCGATGGTAGCTTATCTCTGAGAAGAGATGTGGTGGCTACATGCCTCAGAACTATGTTACAATGAGGCTCGAAGGGCTATTTATTTTTGAGAAATAATGGAAAACCCTTAACATTCCAAAACCTAACCCTAGAAGATGAAACGCCCCACTGTGGGCCTCGTTTGGGTAAATTGGTACATCAACTTCCCGGGGTCGTAACTTTGGCATACAATCTTCGTTTGACACGCACGATAGCTCCTTAGAAAGTCCTATATGAGAACTACCACTTTGGGAAGGCCAACATAGGTCCATGGACCCATGCTGCCCCCAGATTTCCCAAAAAACGTCGTTTTGGGCCTCAAAACGAGTCCGGAAGTTTAGGACTCGAAAAACTGCTAACAATAGTAAACTGTGATACAATTTAGGAAACTAAAAAAACTGAAAGAGACAATTGCGGGGGTCCAAATGGGATAGGTGGGTGGCCATAAATGTCCACCTGCATCATTCCTCCCCCCTTAGGAAGAAATGGTCCCCATTGCATTGAGTTCCTCCATCTATTGAACTTGTCCTGCAATCTCTGATGTGTCCAGTAATGGTGAGAAGCATGGTCAACGATGGTCCATATTGAACACTTGGTGCAGGCGAAGGAATTGAAGAATGATGTGCTCCAAAGCATTGTTCCCCATAGTCTTGGTACTGCTGTAAGGACCTTGTCGGAAATGTTTGAGCTTCTCATCGGTTCTGGTAAGGCGTTCTTTCTGTCGATGCAACTAGACTTTCTTGCCCACCTGAAACTTGTGTGGTACCCCTGTGGGTGAGGAGAAGTTGTTCCTGTGTTCTGTCAAGACCATATCCCTTTTCTGTTGCTGCTGTGTGGAGGAACCCTTTGCGGGGGTCATGGATGTATTAACGATCTTCCCCTTACTTTGGGAGTGAACCAGACAAATGAATTTCCTAGTCTGGGAGATGAGCTTGCTGCCTTTCTTAGCAGTGATCAAAGACATGGCGGTAGGTGGGGGCTACCTCTGGTATCCTATATAATGAATCACCCAAAGAAATAATGACAACGCGAGGCCTTGACTCATACAAAACAAGTCGCCTCCACAAGTATGGCTGGCCTAATAGTACATCACAAACATCCAGAGGTGTAGCATCACACAATACCTCGTTTGTGAAGGGCTTGATGCTGTAGGGAAGGCGGCACTACTCGCGAACTTTGAGATCTCGTCCTTCATGAAGCCACCCAATACTATAAAGCTACAAGTGTGGTGTAGTCAGTAGGCCCAACCGCTTCATGACCTCTGCTGAAGTGAGGTTCTTTTGGCTGCCACTGTCGACAATGAATTGTAGTGGCGAACCCTTCACCCGCATCTGTGGGTGGAAAACATGTTCCCCCTCCTCTGGCTCTTTGGGCTCAATCTTCTGGATCTTGGCAGTGGCAACAGTGGCGCTGGGATCTGCATCAATGATCTGCTTCCCTTTGCCATTCCCCTTGTTAGGTTCTAGCTGAAGGTCAGAACATGCATCAATTCGGAAGCCTTCAAGTTGGCCACGAGCAACTTTTTGGTCCGACACTCACTTGTGTTATGAGTGGGACTCTTGTCGAACTCACACCACTCTCCTGTGTCCTTCTTCGACTTCGTGGTGTTGTTCTTTTCTTGCAGCTTTGAGGGGTTGTCTTCAATCACCCCACCTTGGCTTTGTCCTTTGGGCTTCAGATTTGCAAATCCAAAGTCTTGCTTCTTCTGTTTAAACTTTTTCTTGTTTTTTACAGCGTATCGGTATGCTGTGCCAAGAGATGAGATGTTCAAGAAGTCCATCTCTTCCTGGATGTATCTATGTATGCAGCCGCAATATTTGAGTACCAGATGCAACTCAGAATCTTTGGTACCCAACTGTGTATGAAGGGTATGAAAAATGTTTGTGGACTCTGGCACATCTCGGTCTCGTCCTTGCCGCAGTGTGGTCCATTTGATGTATTTGTCCTCATAGCTTTTGACAGGGTAGCTCTACTCCTTTATGTCATCTCAGAATGAATGCCAAGTGTGTGTGGCTTAAGATATTGAGCCTATGCTTTCATCCTTTTTCTTGTAGTAGGTTTCCCACCAGTCCTTGACGTGGGGGGCTACTTTGAGAAGAACGAAAACAATCTTTTCCCGACTTGAAAATTCATGAATAGAAAAATATCCTTCGAGTAGATTTAACCATTTATCTATGGCATCTGCGTCTATTTGACCCTCGAATCTGGTGATTTGAAAATTAACTTGTACCTTAAAAGGCGTGGCGTTTCTAGAGTAGCTGCTGGAAACTGATGCGTCACCTTTAGGTAGCCACTGAAGGATCTACGCAAAGTTGTCCATCATCGCGTTCCTTTGTTACTCGAGGGCTTATTCGAGCAAGATTTTGATAGGATCTCCTACCCCCTCGTATTTATTCTCATCCATCATGGGAGGCCGTCAGGATTTACGAGGTTGGTCTTGCAATGGTTCGACCAGTTGAAGCCATAACTCCTTATATCTCGACCTCGTTGGGGACAGGCAAAGAAAAATAGAGAAGAAGAAGACCGCTCTGATACCCTGATTCGGATTTAAATAGGAACACAACAAAATATAGAGATAACCATATACATAAAGATGCAGTGGAAATAATGCTTCATTTCATTAATGGAAAATACTGAAATATGCTTACAAACAGAGTTGGAAATAAATTAGCTAGGGTGATGGTAGCTTATCTCTGAGAAGAGATGTGGTGGCTACATGCCTCTGAATTATGTTACAATGAGGCTCGAAGGCCTATTTATTGTTGAGAAACAATGGAAAACCCTTAACATTCCAAAACCTAACCCTAGAAGATGAAACACCAAACTGTGGACCCTGCTTGGGTAAATTAGTACATCAACTTCCTGGGGTCATAACTTTGGCCTACAGTCTCTGTTTGATGCATACAATAGCTTGTTAGAAAGATCTATCCGAGAACTACCACTTTAGGAAGTGCAACATCGATATATGGACCCATGTGGTCCCCATGTTTCCCAAAAAATGTCTTTTAGGGACTCAAAAAGACTCTGGAAGTTTAGGACCTGAAAAAAGCTAACAATAGTAAATTGTGCTACAATTTAGGAAACTGAAAAAACTTAAACATACAATTGTGGGGGTCCAAATGGGATAGGTGGGTGGCCACCAACATCCACCTGCATCATTTCTCCCCCTTTAGGAAGCAATGGTCCCGATTGCATTGAGTTCCTCCATCTGTTGAACTTGTCCTGGAATCTCTGATGTGTCTAGTAATGGTGAGAAGCATGGTCGACGATGGTCCATATTGAACACTTGGTGCAGGCGAAGGAATAGAGTAATGATGTGCTCCAAAGCATTTTTCCCCATAGCCTTGGTACTGCTATAAGGACCTTTTTCGAGTGGTCTGAACTTCTGATGGGTTCTGGTAAGGCGTTCTTTCTGCTGATGCAACCAAACTTTGTTGCCCACCTGAAATTTGTGTGGTTACCCTGTGGGTGAGGAGAAGTTGTTCCTGTGTTCTATCATGATCGTATACCTTTGCTGCTACTGCTATGTGGAGGAACCCTTTGCAGGGGTCATAGATGTAGCAACGATCTTCCCCTTACTTTGGGAATGAACCAGAAAAATGAATTGCCTGGTCTGGGATAGGAGCTTGCTGCCTTTCTTAGTAGTGATAAAAGATGTGGTGGTAGGTGGGGCTACCTCCAGTATCCTGTATAATGAATCACCTAAAGAAATAATGATAGCGTGAGGCCTTGACTCATACACAGCATGTTGCCTCCACAAGTATGGCTGGCCTAACAGTATATAACAAACATCCAGAGGTGTAACTTCGCCCAATACCTTGTATGTGAAGGGCTTGATGCTGTAGAGAAGGGGGCACTGTTGGTGAACTTTGAGATCTCGTCCTTCATGAAGCCACCCGATACGATACGACTGTGGGTGTGGTGTAGTCGGTAGGCCCAACCACGTCACGACCTTTGCTGAAATGAGGTTCTTTTGGTTGCCACTGTCGACAATGAATTGCAGTGGCAAACCCTTCACCCAAATCTATGAGTGGAAAAGATGTTCCCCCTCCTTTGGCTTTTTTGGGCTCATTCTTATGGATCTTAGTAGTGGAAACAGTGGCACTGGGATCTGAATCAATGATCTGCTTCCCTTTGCCATTCCCCTTGTCAGGTTCTGGCTCAGGGTCGGAACATGCGTCTGATTCAGAAGCCTTCAACTTGGCCACCAATGACTGCTTGGTCTGACACTCAGTTTTGTTATGAGTGGGACTCTTGTGGAACTCATACCACTTTCCTGTGTCCTTCTTTGACTTCGTGGTGTTGTTCTTTTCTTGTGGCTTCGAGGGGTTGTCTTGGGTCACCCCGCCTTGGATTTGTCCTTTGGGCTTCGGATTTGCAGATCCAAAGTCTCGCTTCTTCTGTTTAAAATTTTGCTCGATTTTGACAGCATATCGGTATGCTGTGCCGAGAGAGGAGATGTTCAAGAACTCCATCTCTTCCTGGATGTATCTGTGTAGGCAGCCACTGTATTTGAGCACCAGACGCAGCTCAGAATCTTTGATACCCAACTGTGTATGAAGGGTACGAAAAATGTTTGTGAACTCTGGCACATCTTGGTCTCGTCCCTGCCGTAGTGTGGTCCACTTGATGTATTTGTCCTCATAGCTTTTGACAAGGTAGTACTGCTCCTTGATGACATCTCGGAATAAATCCCAAGTGGATGTGGCTGAAAATAGTGAGCTTGTGCTTTCATCCTTATGCTCGCAGTACGTTTCCCACTAGTCCTTGACATGGGGGGCTGCTTTGAGAAGATCGAAAACAATATTTTCCCGACTTCAAAATTCATGAACAGAAAAATATCCTTGTAGCAGATTTAACCATTTATCTACGGCATCTGCGTCTATTTGACCCTCGAATATGGGGATTTCAAAATTAACTTGTACCTTAAAAGGCGTGGCGTTTCCAAAGTAGCCGTTGGAAGCCAATGCATCACCTTGGGTAGCCATTGAAGGATCTACGCAAATTTGTCCATCATCGCGTTCCTTTGTCGCTCAAGGGCTTCTTCGAGCAAGATTTTGATAGGATCTCATGGCCCCTTGTCTTTCTTCTCATCCACCATGGGAGGCCATCGGGATTTGCAAGGCTGGTCTTGCAATGGTTTGACCAGTTGAAGCCCTAACTCCTTATATCTCGACCTCATTAGGGACATGCAAAGAAAAATAGAGAAAAAGCAGACCGTTGTGATACCACTGATCCGAATTTAAATAGGAAGGCTACAAAATATAGAGATAACCATATACACAAAGATGCAGTGGAAATAATGCTTCATTTCATTAATGGAAAATTACTGAAATATGCTTACAAACATAGTTGGAAATAAGCCAGCTAGGGTGATGATAGCTTATCTATGAGAAGAGATGTGGTGGCTACATGCCTCTAAACTGTGTTATAATGAGGCTCAAAGGCCTATTTATTGTTGAGAAACAACGTAAAACCCTTAACATTCCAAAACCTAACCCTAGAAGATGAAACGCCAAACTGTGGGCCTCGTTTGGATAAATTGGTACATCAACTTCCCAGGGTCGTAAATTTGGCATATGATCTTCGTCTGATGCGTATGATAGCTCGTTAGAAATATCTATCTGAGAACTACCACTTTGGGAAAAGAAACATGGGTTTGTGGACCCAAGTTGCCCCCATATTTCGCAAAAGACGTCGTTTAGGGCCTCAAAACGGCTCCGAAAGTTCAAGACCCGAAAAATTGCTAACAATAATAAACTATGCTACAATTTAGGAAACTAAAAAAGCTGAAAGAGACAATTGCGGGGGTCCAAATGTGATAGGTTGGTGGCCACCAACATCCGTCTGGATCATTGGATTGATTCAAATAATGAATTTTTGTGTCATTTTTAGCTTATAAATATTTGTTTCCTTCATCGGACTCTGAATATCCTTGGTCTTGGCCACCCCAAGAGCCTCAGATCCCCATTCTACAAATTGTTTTTCTTCTTTTCACTTCTTATTCACATGCATCTCTTATTCTTATTTTTCCTATTTCTACATTTAGTATTTATGCTTCCTTTTTTGTAGGTTATATTGGTTGAATTAATGACGTATGTTGTTTTGAAGGTTATTTATAGATTGAAAAGTATTATTCATCCTTAGAACATGTTTGAAATGTCATATTCATCATTGAGCTACTTAGATGGATTTAGCAGTTCACGAATCTAGAATATATGGAAGTAGCTTCCAACAACATAGTAGAAATTTTTTGCTAATTTTTAGAACATGTTAATGATATCCTTTAGAGTAAAATCAAATTGGATTGAGTCATAAAAAAGATAAAGTTAATAAAAAAAATTACCCTATATCATTTGCACTTAATCAGGTTAGGTGTTTGATAGGTTAACTAGCTCATTAATTCCGTTTTAGAGTACTTACTTTCTACTATTTTTTAGCAAATGTTAATAGGGGTATTTTTGAATGAATCCACTTGGAATGGATTCTTAGGAAATCCTAATTGATAAAAAAACTATCAAATCTAATTTGAATTTAATTTACTTGGTCATTCTGCAGGTGATTTTGAGATGTAGCAATCCTGTCAATCCTATAACAATCACGTAGCAAATTGTTTTCAAGATCTTCCTTTCACAAATTCACTGCAGATTCATGATAGAAGTAGATTTATAGCCTATGAATGCTATGAGGCCACTTTAGTTGAGCTGAGGCTTGGTTAGGCCACCATTTATCTCTTACATTTATTTCTTCCTTAACATTGAATCTGCAATTGGCTTAGATTTCCTTCCCGCAATTTACTTTACGCAGAGTGTGATTTACTTCTTGCAAGAGTAATATAGGAATTTCATTTCCTATAAAATAGAATGTATATCATTGAATTCCATTTCATTTCTATCAATATAGATTATATTTTCTTATTTTTCATTATGGTTTATATTTTTGAAAATAGAATAGATTTTCTTTCTGCCATTTACATTCCAGCAAAAGTAGAATAGGTTTTCTTATTGTTATATACCTTTTGCAACTTAGTATTGGCAGCTTACCTAGATATTTTGTCATTTGAAGTTGTTTCATCGCCTTATTTCTCTTGCATCAAAGAGATTAAGATTAGGAAGAGGAAGGTGTCTATTGCACATACACTGCCAACCCCTCTTATGTTTTTATGAACCCAAAGTTGATAATTTAAGTCAATAGGCTTAGGAGTTGCAATGTTCTTCTTGCAATACTAGGGCTCATCAATCGTTATGAAGAAATCCAACACTCTAAAATTGAATGTGCTTAGAATATTCGAAAATATGAAAGGAAACATCCTTTTCATATCTAGGAATAGTTTTGTGCTTGTTGTTGAAAACTTATTCCCAATGTCAGATGATGGGCTTGGGAATTGCAGGTTGAATTTTTGGCATCTGCATGCAAATATTCTCTTCCACTAGGAACTCAATGTCATTGATTTGATTAGCTTTTTCCTTCTAATGGGAGTATATTTCAACCTCAAATAGACAATTGTTATAAACAAAAAATAGTTTAGAATGATGACTACGATGTAACCCATCTCATTGTAGTTGTGACTCAAGCTGCAAAAAAACATTTTTTTTCTTATTCATTTTGTAGACCAATTCTAATCTCAGAAAGTTAGTATTTTATAAAATTTACCATACCATAAACCATCGAAAGTATAAGAGTATTCAATAACTCTAATTCTTCAACAACTTTGGCCATTTCATTAACAATTCAAGCTTACGAAATTAGGGGTGTCCATTTCTACCAAAGTTGCACCCATTTACATAACAAAAGTATAAGTGAATGTATAAGTAGATAGATGGATTCCACTACCAAATAGAGATCTTATTCTAATTATAGCTGCATTATCATCTATGAAATCATAGGCTTGGTTGATTTATCTCAAGGGTACATATATTGAGCACAATTCATTACATGTGATAGAGCTAATGTTGAGAAACACAATGATGGTATTTTTAATGCTAATGTGTACATCCCTCTCATGAAAAGATTCACACATCCTCTAACAAGTGACAAACTTTCCCAAACACAACTTTATAAATGATATAAAGTGGCACAAATTCACAACAAATTATTCGTTCCAACTAATATTCATTTCCATTTCTCCATTAACAACGTATACTATATAGGTCATCGTGAGCTACAAAATTGATAACTTTTTCATCATTTCTTTGCATAAATAGTATTAAAATTTGAAACCCGCTTTTAGACTATAACATCAAATTTTCGAAACCCCATGCATGAGACCTCAATGAACTATTCATAGAGTGTTGTAGTTCAAATCAGAAGGAGACATCATAGGCCAGGCTATTTGAGCAATTGTTCATAATTTTCCCAAGATAATCCCAAATATGGTAATTTCATGGACATATTTGCAACTAATCAGAAGAGTTGGTTGTCATAACATTTTATCTGAAGTTTTTTTACATGGGAAATCCAAGTTGCATCATTCTAACTATCAACAATAATCAAAACTATTGTTATCACTACTTGTTAGTGAGTCTTTAGGCACAAAATTTGAAAGATAACTTTACATGCCATTCAATCCAGTCATTCATTAATTAAGTTACATAGAGAGTACTTAATTACTTTGTTTTTAAAATAGAATAATGATAGATTTACATATTATTCAATCCAATCATGCATTAATGGATTTGAATAAAGAGTATAAAACACCTATATAAATGCACCAACACCAAAAATTATTCAACGCAGAGAACATACACTTGAGAGTATAAAATAAATTAACTCACATATACAAATAATTGTTCAATGCAACATATAGCAATGTATCGACCTTCAAATCTTTGCTGCAAAAAATTTCACAACCCCTGCTCTGCGACCATTGAACTAGTTCTGCCTCCCTTAGTAACCTTGGTCTTTCAAGAAATGTTTTCCTAACAATGGAAATGTTGTCTTTGAAAGGAGCATTCAGTAAGAGCTCCTCTTTTGATAACAATTTTCAGAATGAGGTTATAGACAGCATTCGCAGACCTATGTATGGGGGAGAACACCAATTTTTTGTTATTTTAGGATAATGGATAGAGGTGCAACACTGACCTACACAGAAAGGGTCACAAAAAACTAATGGCTCAAATTTTATCAAGGTAGGGATTCACTTTCTATAATACTATGTTAAATTCACATGAAAATGTGGACAAAATTTAGATTAATCTTGAGATACTTTATATTCATAAGGATTTACATATTTATACAATCATGACCCTTAGTTTTCATATTTGAAGTGATATCTTGGACTCCAATTATTGTTCACATTCCACACCATAACCTTAGTAGATCAGGTTTCCAACAGTGTGACTATTGTAATTTTTCATTCACCTTCTTATGGGTTCATTGAGAGTTGTGTTTGACCAAGCTTTGCCTTCAATTATGGTTTTATCCTTAGGAAAACATTATTTTACTTGTAATTTGACATTTTGAAATGAGGTATTTACTTGTGAATTTATCTAGGGTTTTGCACTCTCCATTGTTGAAAATACTTTACACCCCTTTATAAACTGTTCAATATTTATCAAATTCTGTTTTAAACCCAGAATAAAATACACCTCAAAAATATACTTTAACTCCCCCGTTTGAGTTAGAATATTGATTTTTCCTTATAAATGGGTGATGCATGGAGCATATCCACTGAGAATGGTGAGACATCCTTTGTATCCTATATGGCCACAACAATAGAATCCTTTCTAGCAAAATTCTTACTAGTCCAATAACTGCCTCACCATGAGATTCAATTCAAATTACCAATCCAATATTTATTTAAAAAAGAGGTCTATTATCTCATAATCCTTCATATAAACTTTTTCAAAATCTAATCTTAAAATTTTCTCCTTTTCTACCTTCACCTTTTCCATGCCTTACTATGAATTCTAGAGGATATCCCATGCTTTCCTTGACTTTGTTGCTACTTTAGTCCTTGGAAAAATACTCTCATGCATTGCTTAGAATACAAAAAAGAGTAATTTGGAGTCCTTCCTATTATCCCTCAATTAATCTCTTTCTTATTCTGTCAATGTATTGTATGCTATTACATTAGCTAGTTATCATAACCCATTCTCTGCAAAATCTCATATATGCTGAGAAAAAAAAAATGTGTACATTTTCATTGCCCAATAATGATATATTTACCTATTAAATTGAGGAACCTATGGATTTGTCGATATTTTTCTTGAATCATCAATATCTCACCAATATAAATCTTCTCCTTATAAAGTTTTGATAACTTTGTTATGCTAAACCTGCTTTGATACCATGTGAAAGAAAAAAGGAAGAGGATAGAACATAGTAAATATAGAGGAATTCACAAACTGAATCTCAGGAGTCCAACAAAATATTATGTTTTCCCATCTAACTCCCCAGGCACAATTTTTATGGAAAGTTGCAAATTACTTCATTCAAAAACACATTGTGAATTTTGATCCATGGGTGAATGAGCTAAACCAAATGGTATAAATGAGTTCCAAAATATAAAAATAGTTTGTTTCAGAAAAAATGAGCACACTATCTGAGGTAATTTGAGTCATGGTATTGCAAAATTAGACACTTTGTGAAATAATTGCATTGATATTTTCTATGCTAAAATCTATCACAAAATAGCTTCAAAGAGTACAATTTTAAGCCGATGGGATCATAATAGAAGGATTCTCCTAGATTATATGATCTAATGTTAGGAGCCTAACAAAATTTATGGGTCACTTATCCAAGTCAAAATTAGATTTTTTTGGCAATTTTCAATGTCTTCATTTGGATTTTATCATATGGTTTTCTTCTTTATTTCGATTTTAACATCCATATCTTGATTCTAAAGGATATAAAATGTCAAATAATAAGAGTAAAACGAAGACATATTTCAACTTTAGATGCATTTTTGGTAGCTAAGATTTCATGGCATTGGCTCCAAGGAGTCTAACTCCTTTCAAAATTTATTTGTGTGAAAAACATCCAGATGAAATTCCTATTAGGTATTTCAGAAGAATTCTCATCTTCAAAGAATGCTCCTACATTTATAATTTAAAAATTCCTATGAAAATAGACTCAAATGCTTGATTGTGAGACTTTATAGGAGGAACAACAAAAGAGAACTGAAAGAGGATTATTATTTTTTCATGTAAAAAAAAAAAAGGTAAAGTGGGCATTCATTATAGCATCCCTTAGTATTTCATTGATGGGTGGGGCATTGGATGTGAACCTAAATATCTTGGACGCTATTGGGATGATAGTTAGGCTGAAGTAGACATACAACTAGGTGGATCATGTCACCAATGTCCTAAAGAATAGCAACAAATAATGTAAAAAATATATGGTGATATGGTTCCCATCTTTTCTTATTTAGTTAGCAATGGCATAGGTCACTCTAGTGGGAGAGACCTCTTTCACTAGAAAGGTCATATCATTCATGAGGAACTTTAAGTTGTTTGGTAGTAATTACTTCGACAAGACAAAGTCTCCATCTCTTTGAGAAATTTTTAGAAATTAGGTTATAAAATATGGAAAGAGCATCATAGAGATAGTGAGTTCCATAGTAGTTCCATCGATGCGTGCTCAACTAGTCACACATCTAGTTTTTTTTTAATCAACAGAAATATATTTTGTTAAACTCAAAAGGCAACCATCCAAAATACTTATCATATCTACCATATGCACTTGAAATTTTTAATGAGATTAATCAAACAAACCAACATAGTATTTTCTATTCTATAGCTAATCCTCCTAACACTGATTGAGACAATTCTCCCCATAAATAATGGTGAGTGGCAATATGAAATGGAGTTAGAATTGTATACTATACATTTAAAATTAGAATTGTTAGTTTTAGTGAGACTAACTAAAAAGAATATGACAAATCAATCAACATATCTAGCCATCCATAGAGCACAAAATATTGGAATAGACTATACAAAATTACTACAAGATATCATCTTAGAGGAGCCCAAGCTTCAGAAAAAATTGTATGAAATAACCAAAAAAGAGTTGTAAAATGAGTCATGAAGAGTAATTTTACCCAATTAAAACTAATACAATGGACTTCATTGGCTCATCTTACAAGTCTCAAATATTAGAAGCACTTGGGAAAGCAAGGGAATTTTTTTTTGAGATTTTCATGTAGAAGATGTTGGGAGAACATGTAAAAGTAAAGTGACAAACTCAATAGTATTAAGGTATGGGTTGATCAATAAAGTTGATAGGAGCCTACCCAACAACAATTACTAAAGGATAGTAAAGTCAAGTATAGAAATAAAGGATGAGACAATGGCATGCACTAGTTGAGTTGAAAACTAACTCCCCATTAATTGAAGAAATAAGAATAGAATAAGAAATTAGCAAAACTGTGCATTAATGGGTAGGGGGCTTCAAGCCTAATGGATTCAAACCTAGGTTGTTTCATTGGAACATATAAATTCCTCTGACGTAGAAAATATAGAAGCAATAAAGAAGAACTACATGATTTAGATGCAATAAAGAACCTATATCATCAACAACAATGATGGAAAAAAAAATAGTTACAAAAGGTTAATCAAATGGTGTTCCGCGACTGTCAGGACATCCTAACAATTCCAATTAAAGGATAAAATAATAACGAATAAGAAAACACACAATTATAAATCAATGAAAATGAAGTGGCATATTACCTCAACACAATTACTTAAACCGACTCAATTAGCTTGGATATTTAGGTATTTCAACTATTTCATGATGTCTCTAGAGAAATTTCTATCAGGTAGAAGAGAACGACGAAGGCGATTATCATGTTATGAAAAAATAAAGAAAGGGAAGTTTCCTTGACTAATTTGATGAGTTTAGTTATTAATAAACCACAACTGCCTTTCCTAAGAAAAAGTGATGAAAGATTGGACTCAATGAAACAACTGGTTCATTGGCTTGTTGCTAGAAATGTCCAATTGAGAGAATAGGTAGAGTAGTCATAACATCATAATAAGAAACAAAATACATATCGTTTGTCCTCTATACTTTATTAAATTTCCATGTTTAAAGAGGTAATGAATAAATTACGATAACCAATAGATATACTATATATTTGTAACATACTCCTCAATTACTAGTTGATGAATTTCAAAACCACCTACAATGGATTTTAGATTCATAAGGTACTTAATAAGGACTTGTTGGAGAACAAGAATTTCATGTTTGATCCTTGGCAATTATCATCCCTTGTACTTGGTTTTAGTTTGGTTTCCTTCTACATTGGGTACTTATTAGTTTGGTCAATGGTGATTCTATGTATTGTTTTGATAATCTAAGTTTTCAATGCCTTCGTGGTTTATAACAAAAAATCCTCAAATGTTGATACATGTAATTTTATACTAGCTTATCACCTCAAATTTCTTCATCAATTTTCCCCTTTAAATAGGACAAAATTCTTGCATTCTTGCATTCAACATAGCTACTAGCCCAATATGTGCATCCATCATTGTAATGATCATGCACATCTCATAGTACTTACACACAACTAAGCATGGGAGTTGATCCAAAATTTGAGTGGTCCTCTGATACAAAATATTGTGAGGTCCAATTGGGACCTCATACAAGAGAGATTCACAAAATATTGCTGGGAAAGTTTCATTTCTACTGGTATGCCAATTATGGAATTGAGGTCCATAATAAGGTTGAAACCAAAAAATGTAGTCATTTAAGGCCTTGAGATGGATTCTAAAGCTTCTCTCTGGAAATTTTCAAGGTGGGAGTAGTAAAAATAACACATAAAGTTGGTTCCTCCAAATATTCCTCTCTAAAATATGGCTGAAAAATAATATCTTGACCCAACGAAAATTATTTATACTATGTAGAGATTCCTCTTCGTTCGTATCTAACAACATATGAAAAAAGTTATTTACATAGAACATCTAAGTAAAAGGCCTATTCACATTGTTTAGAATAACTTAATATGCCATTTTCAAAATCCTCCATCACCTAAAGTCACAAAATAATAATGGGGGAAGGAAAATTTACTTTGAATCCTAAAACACCAATAGGATTTTTCTACGTGTTTCATCAATAAATACAATTCTATTAATGAAACAAGATGACTATGTAATCAACAAATGTTAACTCTAAAAATAGTTTTGTGATTGTTATAGGACATTTTGTCATGTTTGATCAATAGGGATCCTAATGGGATCAATCAACATCTTGTCCCCCCTTGTCATCATCTTGCACACATACCTAAGCATTACTCTTTTATTTCCCAGAGTTTTTGACTGAAACTACATCATCTGCACCAGTTTTAGGACCAATGCTCCCTGGCCTCTTCTCGGACAATGTTCACCTACAATTTTCTCCACTATGGCCTATGTTGATCACCTATAGGTTTCTCCCCTTTACACTTGTGTTGGTTCTATAAACTTAGGAAAAAGGGAGAAATTACGGAATCCTTCTCTTCTAAAAGCTTCTAGAATTTGTTACAACCAGTTAACTCAGATAAAACATTCGATCCTATCCTACCCTACTTTGGAGTTTCCATCCCTTTTCCTTTGGTCCCATCCTCCCATCAAAGGTGGATCTAAAACCTTATATTAGTAATTGGGTAAGAAATCCCAACTTACCCCACTCCTCTATATATTTACAATTTTCCATATGAAAGAGATTATATTCCAGAGAGTGGTTCTATCCTCATGATGTTGTTGTGAGAGGTTTCATTCAATTCATTTAGGGTGATTGGAGGTGCACATTATGACAAGTAAAGGACAAGTCAACCTAGAGGAGCTCTTCTACACGATGAACATTTATTTATGGTCATAACTCCTTCCATTTATATTAATGAAAATAACTATTTTTTTTCCTATATATGGTGTTCTTATTTCATTTATTTCAATACCATGTTGATCTATTGAATAGAGTATTTATATGATATTGCATAAGTCTCGTGGTTTCCTCGCTTGTGTTATCTGACAATGCAAGTTCTAATTTTGGCAATCGGGGCTGGAATTAGAGAATTCAAGCTAAAGAAGGAGTGAACCTTGCGAGGGATTTGTTGTAGGCTTCATTCCATCATCCATTTACTTTAAAGAAAGAATTTGGTTCCTTCTCTCTCTGTTGTTGTAGGTTGGACACCAAACCTATTGTAGATACTTTTGTCTACAATCGTAAATACTATATAACGGTGTAAAAGTTCCATCACCTAAGGAGAACGTATAGACCAAGGAGAGACTAATATGAGGCTCTCATAATAGGTGCAACTTAATATCCACCCATCATTATCTCATCCTAGTAGTTTGAGTTAATTTGATTGTCCATTTAATGCATCCGTCACTACAACACATGAACTCTTGAATCCTAATATTTTCATATATTGAAAAAACTTGGTTGATCTAATCCCTATATTGTAGTACTTCTCACATGCATACATCATCAAGACATTGTGTGTAAACTAAAGATAATTCGTGATCCCATCTTTAGTAGCATGAATTAAAGATTTCAATCCATTCTTTACTTTATTTTGTATAAACATGAGAAGGAGAATAACTAGTGATGGGTCTTCTCAATATTCCATAACATCAGAAGATCATCCATAGAAACATCACTAAAAATCAACCCATATTAAATAGTTATCGATTTAATAATTCATGATATAGTTTAATATACGTTATTTTCTAAATAAACAATGGTTGATAATAATTTTTTTAATAATATTATATATGTGTGTGTGTGTGTGTGTGTATAATAAATTATGTTGGTGTTTATTCATTAGAAAAACAAAGTTGGTCATATTTCTATTTGATTTGAAAAAAATATAGATCATAGATACTTATAACATTCATAAGGAATTGAGGTCGTTATATTCTCATTCCAAATTTCTATCTTCAATATTTAAGATTCCATAAAAATAAAATAAAATAAAATAAAATAAAATAAATATAAAAAAATAAAATAAAATAAAATAAAATAAAAAATTAAAATATAAAAAATAAAATAAAATAAATTAAGAAGGCCATATTCTGTTATAAAATTGATTGTAAATATATAATATTTTAAATATCTATAATTAAATTATATCAGGATAAAAGTTTAATTATTTCCAATAAAAAAATGATTTACTCTCTCGTCACCTCGAATAGAGTACTCTCGCAAAGGTCTATGTAGATATAAAATTCTATTCACTCAATATTGATTATTGCAAAAACTATTTGGAGTTCTACTCTTCGCCTATCCATAGACCTCATTTATCTAGATATATCAATAAAAAGTCATGCATGAGTCATAAATTCATTACTATGTTGTCTCGTCATAGACTTGACCAATTACATAAGAAAAATTGATGTCATCTTCTTCTCATCTCCTTCCTTATATATAAAACATCGATGATAAGGAACCCAAGCCCTATGATCCACCTATCATTATATCATTATTCCATTGCCTTAGCATTTTCCTTTCACATAAACCTACATTATTGTTAATTCTTTTTCTCTTATTACATAAGTCATTGGTGTCGTCATTGTCAATGTCGTTATCATCATCATCATCATCATCATTTTTTATTTCCTTTCTAATCTACTCTGAAATTTTCTTATATATTATTTTATTGTTATTATATTACTTACTATTAAGTGGGACCTAAGCTTGTCTTTTTGTGGGATATAAAGCTCCCTCTCAAGAGATCACCACATCACTTTCTCCTCATCAAACTTTACATCCCTTTGCACAACTGTCATTCTGAGGTATGAAAAGTACACATGGTAGTTCTAGGGATTTTATGTGAAACCTACAAATACCCCAATTCAACAACCAACTAAGGCTTATTCTTTGATTCTTTCAAGACATGATAGTAAACAAAGGCTTTAAATATCCTGAAGTGCCACACATCCAACTTTCTCCCTAAGAAAGCCTCCTCTAGTGTAATCATGCCAACAATTTCTTGAGGAATTTGGTTCTTCAAATAGACTATTGTGTAGCCTAATATTTTCATATATTAAAAAGGCTTGGTAGATCCAATCCCTGTACTCTATTACTTCTCACATGTATACATTGTCAAGATATTGTGTGTAAACCTAAGATAATTTGTGATCCCATATTTAGTACCATGAATTAAATATTCTCATCCATTCTGTACTTTATTACATATAAACATGAGAAGGAGACATAAGAACATGACTTGCTAGTGATTGGTCTTCTCAATAGTCCACAACATCATTAGATCATCCCTTTGAAGCATCACTAAAAGTCAACCCATATTAAATAGTTGTCAATTTAATAAGTCATTATATAGCTTAATATATGTTATTTTCAAATTAAACCATGGTCGATAATAATTTTGTTAACATTTTTTTATTTTTTTATATATCTATATAAGAGAATATGTTTGTGTTTTCTAATTAGCAAAAACAAATTTGGTCATATTTCTATTCGATTTGAAAAAAAATACACATAGTAGATACTTATAGCATTCACAAGGAATTGAGGTCATTATATTCTCATTACAAATTTCTATCTCAATATTTAAAATTCCAGAAAGAAATTAAGAAGGTCATATCCATTTATAAAATTTATTGTAAACATCTAATATTTTAAATATCTATAATTAAATTATACCATGATAAATGTTTAATTATTTCCAATAAGAAAATGATTTACTCAATCGTCACCTCAAATAGAATACTCTTGCAAAGATCTATGTAGATATCAAATTCTATTCACTCAATATTGATTATTGCAAAAAATATTTGGAGTTCTGCTCTTCATGTATCCATAGACCTCATTTCTCCAAATATATCAATAACAAGTCACGCATGAGCCATCAATCCATTACTATGTTGTCTCTTCTTAGCCCTGTCCTCAATTACATAAGAAAAAGTGATGTCATCTTCTGCTTCATCTCCTTCCCTATATATAAAACATTGATGATAAGGAACCCACCACCTATGATCCACCTATCATTATATCATTATTCCGTTGCCTTAACATTTTCCTTTCAGATAAACCTACATTATTGTTAATGTTTTTTATCTTATTACATAAGTCATCGTCATCATTGTCAATGTCATTATCATCATTGTCATCATCATCATTTTTATTTCTTTTCTATTCTACTTTGAAATTTTCTTATATATTATATTGTTATTGTTATATTACTTAATATTATGTGGGACCTAAGCTCCTCTTTTCGTGGGGTATAAATCTCCCTCTCAATAGAGCACCACATCACTTTCTGCTCATCGAACTTTACATCCCTTCGCAGAACTGTCATTCTGAGGTACAAAAATTACACATGGTAGTTGTAGGGGGTTTCTGTGAAACCTACAAATACCCCCAATTCTATGGCAGACTCATGCTTATTCCTTGATTCTTTCGAGACCTGGTAGTGAACAAAGGCTCAAATATCCTAAAGTGGGACACATAACACATTTTCATTAAGAAATACTCCTCCACTGCATTCATGCCAAGAATCTGATGAGGGCTCCGGTTCTTCAAATAGACTATTGTGTAGCCTAATATTTTCATATATTGAAAAGGCTTGGCTAATCCAATCCCTCTACTCTAGTACTTCTCACATGCATACATTGTCAAGATATTGTGTGTAAACTTAAGATAATTTGTGATCACATCTTTACTACCATGAATTAAAGATTCCCATCAATTCTCTACTTTATTTTGTATAGACATGAGAAAGATACATAAACACTTGACTTACTAGTGATGGGTCTACTCAATAGTCCACAACATCATAAGATGATCCATATAAGCATCACTGAAAGTCAACTTATTTTAAATTGTTATCAATTTAATAATTCATTATATAGTTTAATATATGTTATTTTCTAAATAAGCCATGGTTGATAATAATTTTGTTAACAATATATTTTTATATATATCTATATAATAGAATATGTTTGTGTTTTTTCATTAGGAAAAACAAAGTTCATCATATTTCTATTCGATCTGAATAAAATATATATATATATATATCTATATATATATATATATATATATATATATATATATATATATAATATATATATATAATATATATATATATATATATATATATATATATATATATATATATATATATATATATATATATAGTGTTGACAAGGAATTGAGGTGATTATATTCTCATTACATATTTCTATCTTAATATTCAAAATTCCAGGAAAAAAATAAAAAAAATTAAGAAGGCCCATATCCCTTTATAAAATTGATTGTAAAACATCTAATATTTTTAAGTATTTATAATTAAATTATATCACGATAAAATTTTAATAATTTCCATTAAGAAAATTATTTACTCTATCATCACCTAGAATATAGTACTCTTGCAAAGGTATATGTAGATATGAAATTCTATTCACTCAATATTGATTATTGCAAAAAATATTTGGAGTTCTACTCTTCACCTATCCATAAAACTAGTTTCTATAGATATTTCAATAAAAAGTCACGCATGAGCCATCAACCCATTACTATGTTGTCTCTTCTTAGCCTTGTCCTCAATTAGATAAGAAAAAGTGATGTCATCTTCTCCTTCATCTCCCAAGCCCTATGATCCGCCTATCATTATATAATTATTCCTTTGTCTTAACACTTTCCTTTCACATAAACCTACATTATTGTTAATATTTTCTCTCTTATTACATAAGTCATCATCATCATCATCGTTGTCTTTATCATCATCATCACCACCATTTTTTTCCTTTCTATTGTACTTTGAAATCTACTTATATATTATTTTATTATTATTATATTACTTAATATTATGTGGGACCTAATATCCTCTTTGGGTGGGATATAAAGCTCCCTCTCAAGATAGCACCACATCACTTTCTCCTCATCAAAATTTACATTCCTTCACACATCTGTCATTCTGAGGGATGATATGTACAAACGTTCATTGTAGGGAGTTTCTATGTAACCAAGAAATGCACCCAATTCTACTGTTGGCTCAAGCTTATTCCTTGATTCTTTGGTGAGAGGGTAGTAAACAAAGGCTCCAAATATCCTAAAGTGTGACACATCCGACTTTCTCCCTAAGAAAGACTCCTCCAGTGTAATCATGCCATGAATCTAATGAGGACTCTGATTCTTGAAATAGACTATTGTGTTTCTTTCCTCAGCCCACAAATGCATAGGTAGGCCTTGGTTATGCAACATCACCCTTGCTACTCCCTCAATGCTATGATTATTTCTCGTAGCCACCGCATTCTATTTTGGATTATAGGGTGATGTCAACACTCGTCAAGCTCACTCATTCATACAAAAAAATTTAAGTCCATTCGACACATATTTAGTTACATTATTATTTCTTAGAGCCTTCACCTTCTTGTTGGTTTCTTTCTCAACCACTGCATTGAATTCTACGGACTTGCAGAATGTTTTATATTTCTTCCGCATGAAGAAGATCCAACAATTACATGAGAATTCATCAATAAAAATGACAAAATATTTGTGCCTGGTAGTGGAAGCTATTGCAAAATGTCCACAAACGTTAGAGTAGATCCTTTCTAAGATTGCATGTGTTTTTTTGTCCCGATCATGGAATGTGGATTTTGTGTACTTCCCCAACGTACATCCTTTGCATACTTCCTACTATTCATGTTCTCATTTAGGAAGGCCAGTGTTTATGTGTTGTATAATCTTCAAGATTCCATGATGAAAATGGCCAGGTCTTTTGTGCCAAAGTTCACCTACATCATGGCCGTGCACTTTCTATGCCTTTGTTCCTAATGCAACACTATCTTCAACATCTATTTTACATAGGTTATTCACATGAATCCTAATTTGTTTCAGCTATCCCATGGCTATGTGTCTTAGGAATGATTTTCATTTTCCGAAGATCATATCATAACCACGGTCTCCCAAAATTGCAACATGGATGAGATTTTTCTGTAGGCCTAGAACAAACATGGCATCCTTGAGTCTAATAGGGGAGCCGAACTCACTCTTAAAGGTTACTGTAGCAATCTCGCTTTCCTTATAACTTCCGTAGTCCCATAGCTTGATGTACATCTAGAGATCTTTCTCCCAGAGGTCACCGAAACAATATCTACACCCTGTCATGTGGAGTGATCCACTTGAGTCCAAGTACCACATGCTCCCCATCACCATGTTTGACATGCATGCGATAAGGGTAAATTCAAGAACGATTTGTGAATCCAATGCTTCACCTAATGCTCCTCCTAAGGTCTTCTTGCCTTAGTTTTTGTGTCGACACTTCGTGGGATAGTGCTCCTATTCATGACAATGGAAGCAATAAATTTTTGACAAATATTTCTTCTTTCCCCCTTGGCTAGACTATGGTTTGGTTTTAGATTTATTCCCTTTTCCATTCTTTCCCTTTGCAACCAATGCAAATGTTTTATTTATCCTTGCCCTTGGACAAAGTCCAATCTCTGATATTATGCCTTATTTCCTTGTGTACCAAATTATACCATAAGCATTCCTAATTCATTAGTTTCTCACTTTCGTTGACTGAATCTTGATAGCTACACCATCTCTTACGAAGGCCCAAAAGGGCTAGGATTACCATGTCATCCTCTGAAACAATAACACTAACTCTTGCAAGCTCAACACAAAACTTGTGTCAACCTACATAGATATTGTGGGATAATTTTTCTCTTTTGCATATGGATATTTATAAGTTTATCCTTGAGCGCTAACTTCCTATGGTCACTACTATTATAGGAAAAATCTGTCAATGCCTCCCACATTGCATAATGATCTTTTGTCCCATGGAGATTGGTGGCAATGTCGTCTCGTACTCCCTCCAATGTTATTGGTTTTGTAACATATGTCTTGATGTATTCTAGCAATCCATTGTCATTGAATATCTCCTCCATGCGATCCTGCCATGTGATGAAATTAGAGTTGCCTTCCAAGGCATACTCTAGCCTTAGCGCATTGAAGGTCATCTTGTCAACTTTGAGGAGAGCATACTACAATGAACTGCAAATTCAAACCTCTTGAGAAAAAAATTGAAATTCCTGCTCTATTGTGAATCCTTCTTTTATACCATGTAGAAATTCTAGTGTGATTTCTAACTACTCATGATTTTTTTTTAAGATCACAAGACACAAACCTACTCTTCTTCTTTCGGAAGTTAATTTCACAATTTAGAAAAAAAAATTCAGACTTGCAATACGAAATAACACACATGCACACACTAATTTTCCCCTTGGGGAAAGAAATCTGCTAAAAACCACAATGCCTCCTTGCATTAATCTAATAAATTGACCGAGACTTAGACAATTTATGCCTCTACTTGAGCCCCTATTTCCATACATGATTATTTGAGAAATTGGACCCCTGTTATTTAGGAATTTTTCCAAAATGGATTGTGTAATTCCTAAGGTTGATAATCTAACTATATGCAACACTTGTACACTCAAGACTAGTTTAGAATTGATGTTCACCTCCTTGTAATCTTCACCACAATTGGCAAACTCGAAGTCTTTGCATGCACTACCTATTTTAAGCTAATTGATTAGTTAACTAGATGATCATTGAATTTAACTGAAATCCCACTACACAACTGACCTTCCACTAGTTGTTCAGAAAATTACAACTAGTTTAACTGAAAACAACTTGAGATATCTAACTTTGATTTCTAGAAATTAGCAGTCACACATGCTGAATTGAAGTCTAACTCGTCCAACTTGAATTTATTGAGTAAACTAGGTGAAATGAGCCATGTAATGCAAGTTAGTTGCATCCAAGTTGTACGCTGATGTGGAAATTCAATTTTTCTCAATTTAATCAAGGCAAAATTAAATTGAGAATTTCTTGCCGCATTTTTCAACAATCCTTCAAATGAATCTAATCATGTTATCGATGAAAGTCAGGAGTTCCAGCACAACAATGTGATGATAAAAACAATGAGAGGATAGGAATAACATCCAAAATAAATGAAACAGTCAAAAAACACATATTAGAACACAATTGATGGAGACCCTGAAAATTACTCCAACTATGTTACTACATATCCACTTTTAGGGAGAGTGCCTCCATCACTATTTTCACGAAGCGCACCTCTATTGTCAGCCTCCATCACCCTAAATCCCATCAGTTTTTGTCAACCTTCATTGCTCCGCTTCCTGAAGAACCCATCAACAACGCAAAGACAAACTCCTAATATTTTTTCCTTTACCTTTTTTGCTAGCAACTTGTATTGAAAATTTTAAGACAAAAGATTTCTTTCGTCTTGAAAAAATTCCTTAAAAGACCCCTCAATGTAGTAGTGTTGAATGTAGTGACAAATAAGTTGTCTCTAATCGTATCAACAAAGGTTGAAGGCACAGAACAGGAACTGATGTTGAGGAAATCTTGTCAAGAAAAGTTGTCACATTATTCAGAGTGGTCTACCCCAAGAAAACGAAGAGCGCAACAAATCATTGTATTTATATAAGATAACGTGAATGGTAAATGGAATAACAACCTTGGTATAGGCACAAGACGATTGTAGTAACCTACAAGTTGGCAGACTTAGGGTGCACTATCAAAGTCAATTTTGCAGTTGTTAGATAATATTGTCTTAAATTGATATGTTTTTGTCTTAATTATTAATTGCCTTAAATGGGTTTCGTCTTAAGTGGCCATTGTCTTAAATATAATGTTTTGTCTTAAAATATTTTTCCCTGAAACTATTTTTTTCTTAAAATAATTTTGTGTTAAACAGTTTTTGTCTTAAATATAAAGTTTTGTATCAAAATATTTGTGTCTCAAATCGTTTTTCTCTTAATATAAAATTTTGTCTTAAAATATTTTTGTCTTAAATATGAAGGTTTTTCTTAAAATATTTATGTCTCAAACGATTAACATCAAAATTTGAAAATGTATAATCTAAATAATAGAAACATTTTCAGAAGAAATCACATGGAAAACAAAAATTAACATAATTACAAGTGAATGTTAACACCGAAATTGATATAAATAAACATTAATAATAAAATATTTTTTAGATAATATTTTGATAGATTAATTTTTATGTTGACTATTATTTTTTATTTAAATCAATATTTTATATTTTTGTTTTATCTAAATCAATATTCGATAATTATAAATATAAGATGTTAAAATGTTTCTATTATATCAACTACATTATAAACTATAACATTTATTAGCAAATAGCATGATATGTCTAACGTTTTATATATAAAACAGAATGTTAATGAATGGTAACGAGTGTGTTCATTATTCACAACATTTATGTTTCAACGAAATGCATTCACATTTAAAATCAATTTTCTTTCCGAGGTGGATACGTTACAAAGGAAGTCGGAATGCCTCAAATGCAAGTGTTGAATACACCACCTGCAAGACGTGTGTGTCTATTTCTATTAAGCAATAACAATTCAACTAATTGCCCTATGAATAATTTAATAAAATAATATTTCTTCTACTATAACTATCTTATAAATGCGCATAGCTTCGAACGGCATGCATAGGCAACCACTCAGGCAATACAGTGTACAAAATGCTGGCCAACTAGTTGAATCTGAATAAGTTAAAAATCAATCCGTGTTCAATGTATGTTTTATAATTTATTTATTAATATATGTCGTTATGAATAACAGACACACTAAATTTTTAAATTTTTAATCACAATGTAATTAAAAAATTAATTTATAATTTAAATATATCATCTAGATATATTCAGAAGTTGTTACTTTTAATTTTATTAATATATTAATATTTTTTAATCATATAGTATCTTTTAATTATTTAGATTATCTGGTAAAAAAATTAATTAGCAATAAAATTAAACAAACCAATTCTAATAAGGAAAAGCTATCGAATAAACATAGTAATAAATAGATATTATCTTCTATTACCTGCATGGCTAAGTGTGATGGAAAGTATTTGTTTGCAAATGTGTAACGTGTTTTTTTTCTTCGCCAAACAATATATACATAATATTTCCACAATGACTTGAGTTTCAGAAAGGCATGACATATATTTTACAATATTTATTGTTTCTGCTGCTTCTTTTTTTTTAACAAAATGTATGATTCCCATAAGTGTATTCTTGTAATTATGTATATACATAATCCATAAGAGTAAGAAAATTCTAAGGAAACTCGGATTTCAAACACTACGCTCCATTAATAACTACGCAATTAATATAAAACATTTTTTTGGTCTAAAACCTCTGGCCTGAGAAACGAATTCTATTTTAGAGGATCCAAAACACTTAATCGGCCAATTTCTGGTTACAAATGTTGTAGCAAGAAAACGGAAGACGTTATGATAAAAATGGTTGTTTCCACAGATTAGATTTTGTTTCGATATATAAAATTTCCAAATGTTTGGTGTCCAAAGTTTAGGTTGGTTTAGATATTGTTATGGATGCTCTCATATAGTCTAGCCATGACAATATGCTAAGGATTTTAACGAAGGAACTAACTCTGTTTCGCAGGTTGCTTTTCTCGTTAGTAGGGAGGAAAAAATTGTTTTATTTAAATAATTTAATATAACTGAATTGTTAATATGCATTGAGAAACGTTATAGAAAAACAATAATTTATTAAAAGTTTATAAGAAGTAAAATAAATATTTATTTATACTAGAAAAACACACTTACAGCGGCAACGAAATTGAAACAGATACAAGTCTTCAAATTACCTAGAAAAGCCCCGATGTCCAAAATTGACTTGTTTAATTAAAACTCTAAGATTTCCATTTCATTTCAGAATAGCAATTTGCGTTATTTTTTAGAATTTTTGTTCATTCTAACATAATCGGATCCAAAATATAAAATATTTGAAAGGGGAAGTGAGATTGTTAATAAAAACAGAATTAATTTAAATTTGATATTTTCATGTTATTTATTCACTAAGATTTAAAGATTTTTTCACCTTGAACCACATTAATATTGATGTAACTAATCTAAAAAATATACTTACTAAAAACAAAAACTAAATAATAAGTTTTTTTCAAAAAACATTATTTTCTGTAAAATTCATATTTATTGATCAATGGAAACCAATGATCGCATTGTCAGCTGAACTTCTCAATTTTTGAATTTGAAATTATTTTAGACAGGAACCCAGTCAAAGAATTGATTTCAATTTTTTCAATCAGGAAATTGACAATTCAAATAAGGATGGCTCAAATTAGCTAATACCACCCAAGAGACAGACGAGAGAATATTTTACAATACCATAGTCTAACCGAGCAACTACACGTTTTCTTATTCTCTGCTAGTTCTTTCCAGTAGATTTTGGTTCAAATTTAACGGAGTTTTTAACCATACAATGTCTCTCTGACATTTTTCAAAGTGTTATTTTTTTTTTTCTTTTAAATTCATTTCAAACCATAAAAATTCACAATCTTACACAATTTATCGCTAAATATTAACCCGCATAAAAATTTAGGAAAATTTAACCCAAAAGGGCAAAAACGTGGGTTAGTTAGACGGCTCTTTTCATAAAAATTCACAGTCTTCCACAATTTTCACTAAATATTAACCCACATATAAATTTATGCAAATTTAACCCAAAAGGGCAAAAACGTGGGTTAGTTAGACTGCGCTTTTCACATAACACTTTGAATTGATATTTAGCTCCTGACATCAGACTCCACTTATTGAACGGCATATTCAGAATTGACGTTGGAGAATTGAAGTAAATCACAGTGGAATAATTTTTGACGCGATCATCATCAACAACTGTAACGTGCAGCGCCCACGGTGTCTATTACCATGTTGTGGCAGGCTGAAGGGGATGAGGGAGTATAACCACTCTTTGGAGGTTTATCATCCAGTAACTGTACATCAATGGTGGTCGCTTTATCGGCTCGTTCAATATAAGCTTCAGAGATGTTATTGGTATTAGAATTGTCCTTACTGTCGTAGTCAGCAGTAGATTCTCTCAGGAAATTAGGCCTTGATCTTGCCGTTGGAAATAGCGCAGAGATTAGCAAAGCGCAAATGCTCATGGCATACACCACCCTGACCGCCATGTTATTCAATAACCGTAGACGCCTGTACTTCAATGGAGCGCAAAATACAATCGAAATAACCTCTCTGCACGGAAGGATAATACAGTAACGAATGAATATGTTTGTGGAGTTAAATAACGAGAGATTGGCTGTCGGATAAAATTATAGAGATATGAAGGTATAGGTGAATGATTTGAAAGACGGGAAATGATGCTCTATTTATAAGCGCTTCAAACCCATTTTTGTATGAATTTGCAGATGGTAAGTTCAACACTGTGAGGTTAAGTGGATTGTAAATTTCCGGAATATTTTGGGAATCTCACGGATATGGAGCAGTTAAAAAATTGACTGTGCCTGATATTTTAATATTCCAGAAATCTACAATCAAATTAAGAATGGCCTAAAATTTAACATGGGCGCAATCGTTGCTTTGATTTTGTTAAATTTGACTTGCTTCTATTCAACTCAAGCACAATATTTATTTTTATGTCCACCACGATTTTGGACTTCCAAGAGTTCAAACGTTCTCAAACTACACGGAGATAGGGCTGACTAAATCTACAGACGATGGAATATAATATCTATTTTTCATTCGACCAGCCTTCTGACTTTGAATAAATCAAACGTGCCATTCTTGACAGCGAGTTTACTAATGTGTTGTCCAATGGATAACGGCTCCTTTGGTAGACGTCAAGTATCGTGTTTTCCATGTTTGTAATACGTCTTTAGTGAGATTGTCGTCAATTTTAACTCTAACGCTACCGGTTGCTTTTTTGGACAGATTCCCCACGAAAGGTTTGCTTAGGAACCTAAGGTTTACGTTGTGGTGTTTACTTGAAAGTACCATGACACCGGTATTAAGCACAGCTGGTGTGTTGAAGGCACCTAATAGCTCTAGGGGTATATCTATAACTCTCAAATTTTGTTTAGAATAGGAAATGTATAGCTGCATAAGATGATTTTTTTAATTTTTTGAAATATCGTTTTTTGTTATTTGTTTATTTATTTTTAGATATGAATGCGAATTTTAGGAGAATTTAAAACTTTGAATGATTTACTATAATTATTACACCGAATACAATTATGATAAATGCTATTAATAAACTTACTAAATGTATTTTCGAGAGTTGAACCTAGATAGTTGCGAAACTAATTTTTCACTAAATCACTGCAATTAAAATGTTTTGATTTTTGTAAAATCAAATTACAAATAAAAAAATAGTTAAATTTAAGTGGGCGGAGTTATTTAAGAAAATTCCAAAAACTCTCAATTAAAACAATGAAAGAATGAGGGAGAGAGGTTCAAAACAATCAATTAAAGACTGGAAAAAAAAAGAAAAGATGTTTGAGAGTTGCAAAGCCTTTTTTATGAAATTTCCTCCTATTGGAGAATTGTGATCATTAGTTCAAAAAATAGTTTGTTTCTAGTTTGTAAGAATTTTTTTGGAATTAGTTGATTTTGAGATTTTTTTCCAATAAAATAATTCTTAAATTAATACTAATTGAAAAATTTACTAAACTAATTATTTTTACAAATCAAATGACTTTTCTATATTTAAACAAGGGAGGCTGCAAAGCAGCAAGGCCCTGCCACTGATTGAAGATAAAACTATGACGCAAATTACGTATGCCTTAGAAATAGGATTGCCAATAAGATAGCGAGTAAACCGATCTACGATTGCCCTGATTGATTTTCTGGGCTGGCTGGGGCTGGGAGAAGAAACCCCGCCTGACCCAAGAAACAAATGAACGAGCTGGCTGATTAACCGAGGGCTGCAGAGGAAGAAAGTTCCCTGATTGATTTGACTATCCACTGTTGATTATTTTGCAAAGGCAAGTTTATCGGTTCGATTGGATTTTCCAGATTGGAGTATTTTGGAGAGGCAAGTTAATTGATTTGATTCCCAAAAGTGATGGATATTCCGGGAAGTTAAGTGCCAAATGATACATATTAAGAGAGAAGTGAAACAGAAGTCAATGTCGCTTGTAAATGCACTAGGTATCGATGTATTCTTTTAGGTTTTCGAACAACCAAGCTCTTATGGACAATGCCTTACAATGCACCCGTTTTGAAAAAGTGCTGAGCCAATTATGTATAATAACATATATAAATCACGCTGAAATAAATGAGCCGCCAAGAAAGGAAAGGCGTTTGACTGGTCTAAAGTCTCAGAGCTCGAATACTTGTCTTTGGAGAGAACAAATAAGTCCGAGAATTCGTTCTTTCTCGATCAAAACAATTTTAGGAGCTAACAAGTCACAGGATACGTTTATGAAAGAAACACTTCCACATATGCATGAAAATAGGAAATATGTGCACATATGCACCAAAAAGAATGATTAGTATAAAGTATATTATATATTAGTTAGATCACCATTAAATACAACATAGCGGCACATAATCTGTCCTGGCCTAAAGTGTTTCCTCTACTGTCACCATTTGATTGACAACCAGACATCGACAGCGCATTCATTATAACCGAGTTCACGAGCGCTGTAACCACGACGGGCTCAATACCGCGGGCCAATCCAACGCAGAATAGCAGTCCCTCCAACACACAAATATTGCCTTTTGCATGGATTTCACGTGTCAGTGGCAGTGCATGCATTTCCCACTCTGCCAGAGCAACCACAATTACGTGTTATTGCGTTCGAATAGCTCAGTTCAGAGGGAATCGCTCTGGAATTCCAGTGACCGCCATTACTGGTAAGTTGGAATTTCACCAACTGCATTCCTTTCCTTCAAACCCTGATAATATTTGCAAGCGGTTCTCAGCCTAAAAGGCGCACAATTTTCGGCGATGTCACAAATCTTCATGCTGCTGCTACCAATTGCTTGTCAACAGCAAAAGTCCAGGTTTGGTTCCGAAATGCGATCCTCCTAATCCTATTCCAGGCAAAATTACTTTTGCAGGTATTTTTATGCATGACTTTAATTTATTTGTATAATTTGTTTAGTCCTCAAAGGCAAAGCAAGAGGGAAGCTCCAATTCACAACGTTGTTCGAAGCACAGAGACATAGTCGAGTATTTACGAATATCTTCAGTTTTTCATGTATTATGGTCTGATGGCCTAATTCTTCTCCTTACGTTTCTCGCAGAGAAGACATCATAAGGTTCTCAAAATATTCAAATTAAACTGACCCCGGTGCAAGGCATCAATTATGAAGTTGCAGGTTCGACCATACCAGACTGTAGGCATGCTTGTGGAGCTTGCTCGCCATGTAGAAGAGTAACAGTAAGCTTCAAATGCTCCACTGCAGAGTCATGTCCTGTCTCCTATCGCTGTATGTGCAAGGGCAAGGTTTTTCATGTTCTTTCAACACATCCAAAACCATAACAACTTTGCTTTCGTGTATGCTGTCAACCACCCTTTGTATTATAATTTGGAATGAACATATGACTTATTTCTGGTTTTTTAATGGCAGTTGTCGCTTTGTATTTCCGTGTTACAATGGTTTGCCATGTAGAGTTTCTCGGCAGCGACAACACGAGAATCATTAGCGGCCACAGGAGAAACAGCAGGTGCAGCAGTAAAATGAGCAGCACTGATCCCTGCAAAAGGAAAGACGAGCCGTTCACCAGGTAAGTTTCATATGTCTAAATCCTATTTCTTGCTTGTTTCTAGATTTAATGGCGTTTGCCAGAGTACCTCGGATACCTTCCTTTTTGCATAGAGTCAATAGGCACCTGGGAATGACTGGTTGATGCCATATTTGCACATGCACAAAGTATTAGTTCATAATAACTTATAACATCTTGTGCAACATAGTTGATGCTAACCCTCATCTAAATCATAGCTTGTGATCCCACCTAGTGCAAGCGGATAAATTTGCAGCGATAATCAGATAAAAAATAAGGCCAAGAAATTTGCAGCCATAATCGGAAAAATAAGTTTTGAGTCTAAATCTGCAATGAGAATCAGAAAAATAAGTTTGCCAGAGTACCTAGGATACCTTGTCTCCAGCAGAACCTGCCTTCAAATCCTTCGGCGATTTCTTCTCTTCGGCTGTGGAACAACAACGGCTTCAGCTATTAGAGCTATGATGCATGAAGCTATTAGAGTTTGAGGAAAGCGCTTTGAACAATTGTTTCCAAAAATTGAAAGTGATGATCAAAATCCATACAGTTTCCAATGAATTTTTATTCTTGGCATACTGACAGAAATGATATTGCAGGGAGCAGGGAATTACTGGGTGAACCTGAGATTTTAGGCCGTTCAAGCATCGCTGAAGCTGATTTCTATGCTGAGCACAGGAAGCCAAGGTATGCATACAATCGTTTTACTGCAACCTGCAACCTGTCTGCCATAAGGTAAAACCCCCTGCACATCAACGCAATTCAAAATTATTCTCATTTTCCATATGATCATTTGCATTAAAATTGGAAGTAGCTTACCTCATAATTTCGTAGTTGAAAATTATTATCCTTTGTTGCCTGAATGTGTAGCATACTGTTCCGGCAGAATCAGTATGGCAGCAATAAATCCAAGTGCACCGCCTACTATTACGCCCAGATGTTCAGCGAATTTGGTTTATTTCAGCTCAGAGCTTCAGAAGATTGACACCGAATCAACATGCAAATCAACATGCAGCGAGACAGCGAAGCAAGCACATGTGTTGGCATGTTGGCAACTTGACCTGAGCTACTTATAAACTAGTTTAGTTCAGTGATATATCACCTTAACATTTAATGTTAAGGAACTAATGCTAATGCAATGGTAGCATTACTTTGCATGTTCAGAAAATTCATTGAATACATATCTTAAATGAAGATTTATCGTAAGTTTGCCCAGCTCCTGGCCTCGATATGAGGCCAAATAAGATGGTTAAACTTCTGAGTGGTCGAAATAGCGGCGGGAAATTTTGTATTGGTAAGAAAAAAGTGATTTATAAAATATAAATTTGAAAGTTAGGTTAATGAATTCCGTTTTGTATGGGGGAGCGCGCCGAACTAATAGCAACCGACCAAACCGATTGCTATAGTCCCTACCAGGCCCGGAGGGCAGGGACTAATAACACATATATTTATGTATTATTAATGTGTTTATATAATTTCAATTCGAGTGACGAAAACATCAAAATCCATAACCATGTAAGATGTATGTAAGATGTCTCCCCTTCTCCTAGAACCATTAATTCACCCATGTAAAGATAAAGACATGTTAGGTGAAGTTAGTATGCCATAAATTAAAATACACTCTAAATAGATTTATTGTTGTAAGAACCAACTTCCGTTGATAAATTAATGTTTCTATTGTCATTTACTCCTTTTTAACATACTATGATGAAAAGACCAACAAACATCTTAAAATAAATTAACCATAAATAAAACTCATCTCAAAAAATATTATTTTAATTGAAAGAGGTAGTGAATAGACTCAAATAAGTTAATGAGAAATAAACGAACCTCTAATAAATACATGTTCTATTTGAAAACATCGTAACAGACTTAAGAGATCATTAATATAGATTTAAATAAAGTAAAAGAGGGTAGACTGAGGTGTTAAAATATAAATTTTGTGGATAAGATCAAGGTGGGAAGGTTTTTTCGGTGGGAAGAAATCTTCCTTTAAAAAAAAATCGAATTGGAGAAGAAGGGGTTTCGTTTTGCTTAGGGCGCGGGAAAATTGAGATATTTAAAGGGGAGAAACTTTGTCACTAGAAAGAATTTGAGGGATGGGGCTTGGAGTTCAAGATTTGATGGTAAATTTATGAGACTTGGGTATTATTCTTCGAGTTTTAGGCATGGGGGTTGAAAGATTTCAACCTGGAAGTCTTTTGATTCAGGGATCTGGAGAGGCTAATCCTAGATAGACATGGAGGAATTGGTTAGTTTGATAGTGGAAGCACAGTACACAAATTCACCAATGGAGCATCATCATCCAAGGATCGACATCAAACTACAAAACACAGATATTTACATGCATTAAATTGGTATGCTTTACTATGAATTTGGTCAAAAGAAATATGTTGTTAGAAATAAAATATAAGGATAGGTTTTACACTGAAATATGCTACTGCTAAAAGAAAATATAGTGACATGTACTAAAAATAGGGAGGGATGCTAGGTTTTTTATCTGTTACAGGTCTTTGGTTGTTTCCATTGCCACCGACCATGTCATTGTAGTTTGAAATGGAGGCATGCTCAAGCTCATGACTTCCTACCACTTCTCCTCCCTTGTTGATGATCACAGGTGGACTTGTCTGTTTGAGAGACAAATGTCATTATGCCACATATTTTCAAGTTCTTTTGAGATAGAGCTATGACTCCAACTAGATTATGCCCAATTCATTTTATCTCTACTCCTTCCAAGGTCTAGTGAGTCACTGCTGACTAGGAAGTATGTAGGAAATTTTTACACCTTTTCATTGGTTTTGTTTGGGACCACTAGAATGGATTAGAGGCTCCCTCTTGGTATTCCTTCAAAGTGGATTTTGTGCTCAAGAAGAACCCCAAGAGTGATGAAAACTCTTGCGTGAAGTCCTCCTGCAATATGTCTGTGAAAATGTTTGCATGAGATTTTCATGAATGGTGTAGGATCTCCTACAAACTGTTTCAAATAAAAACACAGGAAAAATTGAGTCCCATGTCAGGTTTGAATCTTTCATGGTGCTTTATAGGGATGGACCATGTGTCTCCAAATCCTAAATCCCTCCAAAAATTGGATGGTTTCAAATTTTTGGACTTCCAAATGTTTCCTAATTTTATTAAAACCTTGTCTCGAAAGTCCCTATGCTTCATGGTCTGTAAGGAGATATTGTTTCCCCCCACGTAGATAGTATTCAAAAGAAAATAGGAATGTCGTTGGGGGAAATGAGACTCATTTTCAAGGGTAGGCACTTAATTTCAACTAATGAACTCAAAGGGTATGGCATGAGGAAGTATTCCACTTTTTCCCTCATTTCATGTTTGATTGGAGGTGTTGATGGGAATGGGGCATCCTCGACATGAAAACCCTTGTCAGTTAAAGATTCCCTTAAGAAGGGTTCCAACTTTAAGCCCTCTAAGGATATCTTTGGACTAGTTTTTTTGTTGGAGCATTTAACCATCATGCCAGCGCTTTAGATGACCAAGTTTTTTACTAACAGATAAAGTTCATAGATTATCAATGACATATGATTATTTCTCGGTTCATGGATTTTGGTCGTCAAGTATTGTTATTCAGGCTTGGGTTCATTATAACTGGACCGAGAACCTAGTTCTGTTGTTTCATTCCAAAAGTTATTTTTTGGTTATCTTCAATGATCTTAAAGATTAGAAGAAGGTTTTCGACTAAGTACCTTGTTTCTGGGGTCATGTAGGTCATTTAGTTCAGTTATGTTTACCAGTTTTCAACCCCCTTTCCATGAAGTCTCTAAATACTTTAGTATGGGTAAGGCTCCCAAACCTACCCCTCTAGTAGGTTCGACCATTGTTCCTCAAAGATATTGGAAACACATTAAGTTGTTTTGTTAAAATTGAGAACGAAAGACTAGAAAATAGGTTCATCTCATTCATCTGCATTTATGTGGAATTTGACTGAAGCAAAGGAATTCTAAATAAAATGATTCTTAAAGGGGATGGAAAGGAGTATCATCAACCATTGGACTACGGAAACACTTATTTTAGATGCAGAATTTGTCAACAGTTAGGGAATTTTTAGAATGCATGTCATGCCTTAGAAGGGATGTCCAATTCCCCGAAGTCGAGAAAATCCAATCGTCGCCACTCTAAGCCACACATATTTTTGAGTTGTGAAAAGGCTTTATTACATTACCATTGACCAATACCATGGCCTAGTAATAAGACATGCCCCAACAAACCATAACTCATATTCATATGATCATTTTTGAAAAAAAAACAAATTAATTAAATGCCCCAACAAACCATAACACAAACTCACATGATCGTTGTTTTAAAAAGTCAATTTAATTAAATTAGTAGAAAGTGAAGAAGTATTTTTGGGATAAGGTCAACCCTTGAGCTAACTACTACTAAGAATATTCTAGAATATTCTTAGAAATTAAATCCATTCCATCCACCTAATACTTATTGATAATTAAATTAAAATTGTGGAAAATCTATTCCAAAATAGACAAGACTAGTTTGAGGACTAGACAAACCCTTATCTTTCTTAATTCATAGCTCTAAACAATATAACTAGATTATTTCAAAATTATTATAGAATGTATTCAAGTAGTCATTCGTTAATCTTGAAAATTTCACTAGATGCTAAAGATGCCAAAAACCTTTTGTAAAAATACTATAATATTCAATTTAAATGAGAAAAAAGAAATATGTTAAGTTTGATACTAAATTTCATGGACCAAGCAACCAAATAAGTAGAAAAAGGACTCAATTGTACTTATGTCACACATAAACTAAGTGAAAAGGTGAATTAATAAAAACATATTTTCGGGGCTACCTCATTTTATAATATATCAAACGCACAAGATAAAATGATTTTTAAAATGTGTTTAGTATATGTATATAATATTGAGTAAGTTGAAATAACTACTTGTATATTTATATAAATTAAATGGTTGGTAAACATCGATAGGCATCAAAACACTATTTAACTATGCATCTCAAATTGCCAAGATTAAAAAAATTCGTAAATAAACTAATCATCATAATATTATTATTATTATTATTATTAATATTTATATGAATTAAACATATATGCATTTAAAAAAGCATAACACAAGATTCTTAATCATAGATATTAAGCTCCACTTTACCATTGGGATTTTCAACCCATAAATAGAGTTTGTTATAATGCCATGCACTAATACCATAGTTTACTAATAACACGTGAAAAAAACCATTCTAGGTTTTAACCCCGTACAAAATTACCTGCATATGAATTCTAAAACACATAAAACAAACAATGTGAGAGCATAGCACATAAAGAACATATACACAGTGTTTTTCCCCTGGATCCCAAAACCGGGACTACCAGCTTGATTTTTCATTATATTCCTTTCAGTGTTACAATACATATTTATACATGTCGAATCATACAATACCGTGGACCGAAAATCATAGCGTGCAAAGCCATGGACCAAAAACCATCGCGTCCAAAAACATGTGCGAAAATCATGCACAAAACCATAGGTGGCTTCGCCCAACTGAACATAGGTTCTAAAACCAAAATTTTCTGGGGCACTGCCCCATAGAGCAGGGTTATCGGCACCCCTCAAACCCCCTGTGACCCCCTCGCTATGCAATCGGGGCAATGGAGGGGGGCTCCACTCCCCCTCTAACCCCCCAGTTAACTACGTGGGCTAGTCGCAAAAAGAATATAACACAACCCAACATTCTCCCACTTGTTGTTTTCTTTCCATAGGGGGCCACAAGAGAGCTTAGTCATTTATCTTGCCCTGCAACACCCATTATTTCTCTACACCAAGAGAACTTCTCAGATCTCACATATTTTGTCAATGCATCTGCAATATTCTTCAAAGTGTCCACCTTTACAACTAACACCTTTTTGTCTTCTGTCATATCCCTTACAAAGTGATACTAAACATCAATGTGCTTTGTCTTTGAATGATATGCAGGGTTCTTTGCCAAGAAAATTGCACTTTGGATGTCACAATCTATCCTTATAGCTCCTTGTACTGACCCCATACTTGAACACAATATCTGCAACCAAACTGCTTCCTTTCTTGCATGAGAGGCT
>APFE031624145.1:0-39675 GCA_000404065.3 Pinus taeda
GTAAGGAGTAAAGTCATCCATATAGATTTCCACCGAATCATGAACCAGCTCGGCAAAGATGCTCAATACAGCTCTCTGGAAAGTGGCAGGAGCATTGCATAGCCCAAAGGGAAGGACTCGGTAGGCGAAGGTACCCCATGGACAAGTGAAGGTGGTCTTATCTTGGTCCTCCGGGCTGATTTGGATTTGATTATACCCACTGAACCCATCTAGGAAAGAGAAAAACTTCTTTCCTGTTAGTCCATCCAACACTTGATCTATGAAAGGCAAAGGGAAGTGGTATTTCCTGGTGGCTTTGTTCAGTTCTCTGCAGTCCACACAGATTCTCCATTTCCCATTTTTCTTGGTACCAACACCAGAGGGCAGACCCATTCGCTGTCCAAGATGGGGTAGATGAATCCTGCATCCAACAATTTTTGCACTTCTTCTTTAACAATGTCCTTGAGGGCTGGATTCATTCTCCTCTGAGGTTGCTTGACTGGTTTACAGTCTTCCTTAATGTAGATATGATGGGTACAGACCGAGGGATGTATTCTCTTCATTTCCTTGTAGCTCCACGCAAAAGCCTCCAAATGGCGGGTCAAGAGGCTACATAGCTCCTTTTCCTGAGAGGGAAAGAGAGAGGAGCTTATCTTCAAAGTCCTCTCAGGGCCAAACTCCACATTCTTAACTCTGGGAGTGGTCAAATCAGTCGCACATAGGTCCACTAAAGCATTGGCCTGGGTATCTTCCACCAACTCTTCCAAGGATAGTGCACCAGGGGGAGGATTTTGGATTAAGTTCTCAATCAAATCATCCTCGGTTCGAGGACCTCCCCTAGTGGCCTCTACTATGCATAATGGTGCAGAGTAGACCTCATCCTCTTCTCCTTCTTCCAACCAGAGGGGTAAGTCATGTTCTAACAGAAGTTGGGCAGGAGGGTATAGAACCAGCTGTTTGGACATAGGCCCATTTTTTATGATCATGCTTCCGGCTCGACAGCTGATGTAAGCATCTGCAGTAGCCAGCCAAGGCCTTCCCAAAATGAGGGGATATCCCGTGAGTTTTGCCTTTGGTTGAAGGACCAAAAAGTCCACAGAGTATTCCCAGGAGTCAACAGAGACCAAGACATCTTCCACAATCCCTTCGGGAGTCACGGTTGAGCGGTCTACCAATTGCAGCACTGTCGAGGTCTTCCTTAGGGAACTCTGAAGGTTGAGCTTAAGCATGGTGTCCCTAGTCATCACATTAATGGCGGCCCCTAGATCAATCAAAGTGTGGGGTATAATGGTGCCATTGATGTGGAAATCAACTACAGGACTCCCAGGGTCCAAATACTTTGGACATATTACTTGCCCCAACATGAGATCAGACAGTTGTCCTATGACATTGATGGTTGAGGCATCTTTCTTTCGCCTGCCTGGGTTCCTGAAACACTTCTCCTTAATCAATTTGTTGTATATCGGTACATATTTTATGGCCTGGAGAAGTGGTATTTTCACACACAACTGCTTGAGTTCTCCGAGAAGCTCATCCTCTTCTAGGTTGGGTTGTGTGGTTACTGTGAGTCACTCAGGAAAGGGTGGAACGGCTTGGGGTTCACTTTCCTATTTTTCTTCCTTCTCCTCTAGGGGAGGAGGTTGGCGCTCTGGAAGGACCTTCCCAGATCACAGGTTGATCTCCTGGATCTCCACAGCATAGGTAGGGCATGTTGTTTCCCCAATATATACCTGTTGGGCCTGTTTGTTTTTGGGGTTCGGGTTCGGTTGAGCAGGCATCTGGGGTTGTCTTGGAGGAGCAGGAGGTAATGGTTGTGGTTGAGCCGGTGGTGGAGGCAAAATGGCAGGAGGAGTTTTGTATTAGGGCATCCACCCAGGTTGAGGTGCATTCCACTGAGGTTGTGGCTGGGCATGAGAGTGAAATGAGTGAGAAGGAGGTTGAGTGTGGTATGGAGATGGATAAGACCACGGAGGAGGTGCGAACCAAGAAGGATGAGCAGGGGGGCCCCAAGAAGGTATATGCGTGGATTGGTTGGGGTTATAATAAGCTTCGGGTGTCCCTTGCATCCCCTGCTGATAAGGTCTAGGTCCATGTGGCCTCCTTTGGTTGAGGAAGTAGAGAGGTTCAGTAGCCACCTCAGTCCCTAGGTACATGGCTTTAAATCCCGGAAAGGTAGGGCATTGGTTGGTGGGGTGGTCTTCCTCACAAATGAAACATACCTCTACTGAGTCCAATGGGTACTCATTCTTGGGATGCTTCCTCGTGCATCTAGGACAAAAAATGGCCAAAGCCCTCTCAGCTTCTTCTTTCATTTTCTGAATTCGGAAGGTATCAAGTTGCATGGCAATAGTCTGTCTCATTTCACTCTTGAGGTCTTCCATCTGGTTAGCAAACTCATGCTTGGAGAAAGAGGTACTAGTTGAAAGATGATTCCCCCTACCTCTCTTCTGGGCCGCCTTAGAATGGTTTCTAAACACGGTCTCTATGTCCTCGTAAGGTAGTTGGTAGATGTCTCCTCCAGCCAACATGTTAAGGGTGTCCAGAAGGTCTTCAGGGACTCCTCGGAGTAGAACCAGCTTCAGAGATTCTGGGTCAAGTGTGCACCTAGCCCATTTATAATTGAGTTGGAACCTTTCCTCGTAGTCTTATAAAGATTCATCAGTTCCCATGGTCATTCGAAAGATTTCTCCTTTAGTTTCCTTGGATCTACAGTAGTCCTCGTACTTGATACTAAAAGCTTGTTGCATCTGAGCCCAAGTGGTGATACTGTTTCCAGGTAACCCCATGAACCAACGTAATGTCGTGTCCTTGAGGGTAGAGGGAAAGAGTTTCAGCTTTTTCTCATCCTCAGCATAGTCATAAGTTCGACAAAGGACAACAAACTCAAACAGGAAGGTATCAGGGTCTTCAGTAGTCAGTCCATCGAAGTGAGGTAGAGCAGAGGCACTTATGTTTTTCATTTTCATGTCTCCATTGGTCTCTCGGATGGAAAAGGCACCCTCTATTCTCTCATCTTCTCTTCTACCGTTTCGGTTTTCAGCCATGGCTTCAGATGGAGTGTTCCCTAAATCTTCTTCTGTTATAGGATCTTCATATATCTCAGGAGGTTCACCTATAGGTTCTTCTGGCTCAATGTCACCAGAGAAGAGAGAAGGTTGACTCAGTGATGTGGTGGGGGTGTTGGGTAAGAATTTTCCGGTTTTATTTCTGTTCCTACGAGGCATGAAATGGAAAGACTTTTTTGATTTCTTTTTCTTTTTTTCTCTGCTGGTACCTGCAAAACTAAAATAGATTGAACTACAACTAACTATCTTTCTGAAATGAAAATGCGGAATTGGAATGAAAGCAGGAAAGGACTAATCTATTTTGCTCGAATGAAATTGCTGGAATGAAGTGCTAAGCTACGCTTGCAAAATTGAAATCGCGGAATTGAAATGCTAATCTATGCTTGCAGAATCGAAATTGCGGAATTGAAATTCTAATCTATGAAAGTAGGAAATGTCTATTCTACTTTTGCAGAATGGAAATGAAATAAACTACTTAGCAGAAGGTTGTCGGAAAAAAAATAGAAGAAAAGAAACAATCACCAATACTCTGACGCTTCCCCAGCAATGGCACCAAAAAGATGGTGGGTTCCAGTATTTCAACAATAATGCTGCAACTCCTGGGACTCCCTTCTTTACTTTTATCAACCCGGTCGTTCGTAACAAACTTGGAAGCGGCGGTGTTGTATGCACAAGTACTAGCTCTTGTCGCAGCTGTCACTTGGTCAGCTGGCACAAGTCCGCTAGGAGCTTAAGCCAACTTCTATGAGATTTTAGAAGAAGCTTTGTAATTGATGGATGAAAGCTAACTGGAAGAAAGCTAATCTATTTGCGAAAAGAGATTGAAAATCTAGAGAAAAGCACAAACCCTAGCAAACCCTAATTCTACTAGCTAGTCCTACTGATGCAAGGATGAGCATACAAACTACTGAAAGAGATGCCATTACTTCTGTGAAGGTAAAATACATGCGCTTATACTACCTCTATCCTAAGAAAACATATTTTTGTAATTTTGATTAAGTTGTCAGTTTTATCATGCATATGCTTTCACTGTTCTTGACTGTGCAGGGATGGATCAAGGAGGAGGAATGCTTGGAAAAGGTTGGGAAGGTTCAGAGAGGATCTAAGGAGTCCCCAACACCCTTCCAGACAGTTTCACAAAGTTCGGCTATCAGGAAACCTCGTTCGTGAGCTTCTATAGGAAGTCTGCAGGGGTTCTACAGGATGTTCAGAGATTTCTACAGGATGTTCATAAATTTCTACAGGATGTTTAAAAAGTGGATTTTAGAGGATGGGTGAGTGAGGGAAGATGCATGGATGGATAAGGAGGTAGGATAGCGGCCTGGAGTAACCCAGAAACTGGTGGGTGGAGTGGTGAGAAGGTGTAGAAGGCTGACTTGGCTTGAAGAAGGCTAAGGCAATGATTGAGCAAGTAGGTAGGGTTACGTGGAAAAAGGACAGATGGGAGACGAGGAACCCAGCTAAGAGATGGAACAAGTGGCTCAAATGACATTTAGGTGGATGAAAGAGTGGTGCAGATGCCCTGCACGGTGTACATTCAACCGAATCAACAAAGTCTTGCAAATGATCAAAATCCTGGCTAATCTAGTCTAACTATCAATAACATGAATGCACAATAGCTTTGTTGGAAAGAAAACCATGTACATCAACTTTGCAAAGAAACATTTCAGAGATCTAAACCCATAACTAATTTCCGCAAAGGAAAACAATACACTAAGGATTGCATGGTCAAGCAAACTAGTGTTTTTGTTGGGGCAACACTGTTTCTTGAATTCTAGCCCCTGATCCAATAAGGATGAGGTGAAACTGAGAGTGTGGTTGTCCTTTTTCTTTGGATCTTTTTCTGTTATTATCTTACCAAAACACCTGAAGCAATTCTATTCATAAACAGTGATCTATCCAAGCAACATAACTAAATCTACCTAACAGAAATACGTTTGAAATGCATAAAGCGAAACAATGATGCATAAAGGAAAAGTAACAGAAAGGAAGCCCTAGGCTCTCAGGTTGGGCCCAACCCTAAGAGCTATGGCTCCTATAGAAAACTCAGAGTTGATGTAAAATCAGACTGCTTCTCATTATCAAAAAATATTCATAAGAGTTATGCCAAAAATGGCTACAAGAGAACAAAGTAAAGCTAACAGCACTGTGGTGCAAAATATGCAATGGTTTCAAAAAGTCCCTTATGAAGGCTGAGGCTGCAACATTTATACATCACGAGGGCCCTAGCTGGCCTCCTCAATTTGTGGAACTCGGCTGTCCAAACTGTGAGTTAGACAATCCCTTCCAAAATCTGCTTGGCTGCCTTCTAGATTCGGTTTTGGTGGTCTTTGGAGCTCGGAGTTGGGGGTGAAAATCTCGAGGAAGGGTTATTTGATGCCATAGACAACCCCCCTACGAATCCTTACCTCAGGCTTGGTTGTCGTTTAGCCCATGATTGCTCGGTTTTGCTCCAACATGTGTCAAAAAACCTGAAATGAGCATGTGTTAGTACCTAGGAAGAGTGACTACCCTTATTCGTACAAATGACATAAACATACTGAAAATAATGCATAAGCTATGGAAAATGAAGGATTGAACAAGGACTGAAAAAGGATAATTAGGCCAAATGAGCCCAACAATTTACCAATTTTGGGGCTCATAAGATGTTGTAGAGATGCTTCAGTAGTGTACACATGTGTTGTAGCTTATGCAGATGTTTGTTGGAGAGTGGATTACTTATTGGAACTATTTCCGACCTTGTTTGTTGGACTTTTAGGTGAACCTCGCAATGATTGTTAACACGGGAAAACCGTACACATGTTTACACAATCTAGAAGACACTAAAAGGTGTCCAATAGAATGTACAGGTAAATATTTTCTAGTTGTATACATCATGAAGTTTAAAAAATTAAATTTATCCTAAGGTCCAAACTTTATAAATATAAAAGAATTGATGTCGTACAAATGTTTCTTCAATATCCATGCATGCATGGAATGTCCTTCAAAAGTTGTGTGATCGCAGAAATGGATGACTCAGTGATTCAGGACCACTCCACACGCTTCGGGCCAATTCTATGACATGAGCTCAGTCCAGTACAGCCGAATTCGAGTCACCCTAAAAATATGCAACCCTCAATGGAATCATCTTGTCCTACTGATGTGTCATTATCATGCATGAACCAAGAGGGGGAAGATGGATTCAAAAATTCTATATAAACAAGCCAAGGGAGAGCCAAAATATGAGATATTGTTATGCTAACCAAATTTCTATCAGAGCAAACCACCATTCCATTGTTGAAGCCAAAGAAGGGAAGAGCATGAGCATGATGTCCATATTGCTGCTAGGAAATCCATCATCCTAGTGAGAAACAAGAAATCCACCATTGGAGAGTCTTCATACTTCTGTGAAAGAGAGGAGAAACATGCAAAGAGATTGAGGAAAAGAAACCCCCTTGTTGAGGATTTGTTATCACCATAGATCAAAGAATTCTCTTCAAGTGTCTATTAAATATTCATCTATTGTATTCAACCTCTACTACCAGCAGCCAATAAAGGGAGATTTTTCCATTATTTTATTGACTTGTTTACTCCATTGAGTATTATTTGTGTATTTACCTCTTTGTTTAGTTTATGTTTATGTATGAATTGTTTCCACTATTCACAATGTTGTGTTTATTTAAGTCTATCCACTAACAACACCAATTTTTCCTATGATCCTTTGTAGGGAATAATAAACTGCTAAGGGGGTGTCTTTTGATACACCATTCCCACAAACACACTGCCACAAGAATGGAAACAATACTATTGTCTTTTCATTAATCTAAAGATTGTTTTTGCAGGACCTTCTCTCTGGAGTCTGCACAACCATCCTACAAGGTGCTCAATACTGATCTGGAATTTTTATAGACCTCAGGGACTGGTTTTAAGCCCACAAAAGTTAACTTTTCTTTTTCTTTTCTTTCTCGCACTATTTTTTCTTTGACAGATGCGTGCGCACGCGTCTGTGTGTGCGTAAAATCGCGTGGTCACCAAAAAGAAAAAAGGATCCTTGTATTTTCTCTTTTCTCAAGTGATTGGCAGCCTTTAGTGAATTTCCTTCACCTCTACATTATATATTTTTTGTTTAGCATACCTTCTTTCTTTACTAACCTCAATTGGTGGAGCAATTAAAGTAGTTTTCATTTTGTATTTTCAATACACACATAGCTTAATTAGGGAGAAAATTAAGTGGCCAAATTCCACATATGTTTTTCAAACTATTTTGCTAAAATTTTATGCAAATAACATAGCAAGTTAATTAATGAAGAAGTAAGCCACAAATATTACTACTAACCAAAGCATTTATTTTTTAATTTTTTGGACTAGGAGCAAACGTTATTAGAGAAAGTAAGTAATCTCTACTTCCCTCGCATCTTTTAGACGAACCTGGGCTTGCATATGAAAAATTTCTTAAAAGAATTTTAATTTCCATCTCCCTTGTTAAACTCCACATCGTTTAATAGGAAAAACGTAAGTGGCCCAAATCCACAATATGTTTCTTTTTCAATGCAAGGAACAATCAACACTTAGTGTAATTAGAAGGATATTGTAAAGGATTACCACATATCTGCATTTTATCACACTTTGTATGTTCACTTGCATCACACACTAAGCTTCCATATGCTTTTTACTCGAAGGCATCCAGTTTCTAGAGCTTCGGGTACTTACTTTATTTTGGCTTACAAAATCCCTACATAAATGAATTAAGGCTCCTTTAAAACAACCATAACTTCAACCAACTAATTTCCCCATAGGGGCCACCAAAAAATTTATAGTTCAGATTAGGACCATTGGGGGTAGGCATCCCATAAGCTATCATGGTCATGTTACACCTTTGAGACATAGTTGTTGAATTTCTAGGGAGCTTAAAATCCTTCAGTCATCCCATGGAAAAGAATACCCTAGCATGACAGAGACCCGATTCAGAGAGGGTTCGGCTTAGGTCCAGTGCGTGGAGTACTCTTTGGGGCTACCTGATCCATCTAGTGCTCGGTACTTGTAACTAACTACCAAGAAGATAAAGAATTGAATTCTCATGTGGGATGAAGGTACTTTAGTGGAAGAAATATAGGGAATCCTTTCCATATAGGTGATGGTGCAGGCAACACTTGAGCCTCATTCCCATTACCTTGGTTGATTCTTCAATTCCTAGGAGGATTCACCAATTATTTCAGGATGCTGCCCCAAGAGCCATCAGAATTTATATTTGCAAGGCCCAATTACTTTGAGAGTGGTAAGGATGATTAGTTCTACATACAGTTTTTTATCATATGAAACAAACAAAAAACTTTTTCTTGTTTGCTTGATCACATAGCCTAATTGTAAAAGGAAAGTAACAATTTATATTTTTGCTTTGTTTTATGTATGCAATCTTATTGCATTGATACTTATCTCCTTCCCTCACCATACAAAAAGTATCACACACTCTAATCGACACCATAGGGGACCCCATGGCTCCCCATCGATCTAGACATTTTTTAGACCTGCCCCCATTACCGGGAGGTGTGCTAGGACTCCCGCCATTTAGGCGTAGAGGATGTCACACAGCCACCATTATTGGATATTTCTTTATTGGTCCAACTGTTCTCGGGACCCCTCCCCATCAAAGTACACCCTTCACCACCCCAGAAGGGTCCCCACGTGCTACCCCTCTTGGGAGCCCCCACACCACTCCTCCGAATGGTCCACGAGAATCCCATCGAGGTAGTTCTCCTAAACCTTCCCCATAGAGGACCCCTTTACATATAGCTATCAAAAATCATTTCACGATGGAAGGTAACTCGTTGATCCCATTTTTAGCTTCTTTAAACCTACTGGATTTAAGCAATCTAACCAATGACCCAACCGCCCATGGCCAGAATTGGCTAGCCATGCCCACTAAGCTCCCTTCAGACATTTCAAAATTCTAAGGGAAATAGGGCAAAGACCCAGGAAACCATGTCATGATTTTTCACTTGTGGTGTTTGTCTAATAGTATCACCGACGATACTATTAGATTATGACTATTTCAACTGACTGGGCCTGCAACAAAATGGTATGCTGACTAGCCTTCTGCGTCACACAGAAATTTTAGCTCTCTAGCTACAACTTTCCTCACCTTCTTCCAATTTCTGGTTCTCCATTATTCAAGTATGGAACTCCTTACCCACTTTAAACAAATACCCTCTACCCACATCCTTGATCATATACATAAATGGTGAAAATGTTGTAGCCTGAGCAAAAATTCAGTCTGAAGACAAAGTCCTCCTGGACTTGTTCTTGAGATCCCTCATATCGGAAATCTCCAGAAACATGGAAAATTCATCCCTGCTGACAGAGGAAGAAGCCATTAGTAAAGATCAAAAGTTTATCATATCTACACCTAGTATGGGTACATCTATCATGTGCTTCCAAACACCCTGCACCTACAAACTTATAAAGAAATCCCAGGTGCATCCAATTTTTTCGATGGATTGATTGGGTTGATAACCCAAAATTAACTCAGAAACAACTTCCAATACCCTGGATATTCGTTCAATGGCCAAGCATTTGATGCTATGAAAAATGCACCACCATTGTAACATATAGGATACTACCCTAGTCAACCCACACCTATGTAGAATACGGTCAACATGGTTAACCAATATCAACCCCCTAAGGGAGGCTCATATCATCCCCCACAAGGAAACCAATACTCCTCTAGGAATACAAACATAATGTCCTCTTCCCAGAATCCATACATTAATCAAGGACAAGGAAACAATATTCTCCTTTCCCCACACATTAGTATAATAACCCACCAACAAAAAATAATGCAACGGTGAATCTAGTGCAACCTTCTCTCACTTCATAGCAACAATCAAAGGAGTAGCTAAATCCAATTAACCCCCAAAATGTTGCTAAGAAAAAACATAAAAATAAGCTAAAGGGAGAACCTAAATAGGGGGGCAGTAACCAATAGTAACCCCCACTAGCACTGATAAGGGGAAATCCTTACGCAGTCAAAACTAGGGATCGAGCAACAATTACCCAGATAAACAAGCAAGAACACAAGTCTACATACTGATCATTCATGTGCTATCTCTGTGGAATACATTCATTATACCCACCATTGTACTCAAATTCCTAACTTAAAAAGGATACCGTATAGTAGGGGGCAAGGAGGTAAATAAATTGCAGTAATGCAAGACCTCTTCCCCCATCAGAGCGTGGTTAAGACTTAACAACAAGCACCCCACTCTCATCCATCTGGAGGGAACCCCCATAACAATTCTAATCATGACATTTTTCATGATAGGAGAAGATATCCTCCTGCAAACATGAAATCAAAGTTATGAAGGTTCCCTAGATCCTAATCCATCCTCCTTGACCATGGAAATACCTATAGGGTCATTGACCATTCCTCGACATTCTGTAGAATCTATGCCAAAAATGGTCAAAGGACCTTTACAACGCACAAGACATAACTTAAAAGCTACTCATAGCTATTGCATAGTCGATGAATTATCAAAATAATTGTCAGCTATGTCAGCATTAGAGGTTCTGCAAACATGCCCAACCCAACATAAAGCCTCACCTTCCAATCGAGGCATGACCGACCCATACGATTCTTTCCTATGGTCTTCGAATTGGATAAATCTACTCCACAACTACCATCAACTGTTGCTTTCCAAATTCCAATCTCAGTCCAAAACATTAACATTCATTGTTGCATTATCGACGAAGGGGCATCCACATGTATTATGTCCAAATCTGTTTGGCAGAATTTGGGATCCCTCAAACTCAAGCCTTATAACATCATTCTTAGAGCGTACGATAGGCGCCCTTTTGATTCGTTGCCTATACCCTAGTGTACCAACTTAAGTTGGATCGAAAAACTATGTTAATAAACATCGAAGTACTAGACGTCCAATTGGATTACAACATGCTACTAGGTCAAAGCTACATGTATGAGATGCTAGTAGTTGCCTCATCGATGTTTAGAATAATGATGTTCCCCAACAACAACAAAAAATCATTACTATCAGTCAACTCACATACTATGAGAAGACAAACTTACCCACACCTGATGGTGTGTTACCCTTAGTATCATCTTTTCACGACTTGATCACTACTAACATTGAGTTCAGCTCGAGGCATTTTAAGCCATCAATACTCCTAGGTACATTCCAAGGAGACCCAAACAAGAAATTTCCCCAAATGCTAGAGCACCGATGTGCATGATGACCTCATCAAACACCCCCCAAACTCAAGAACCAGTTCGATATTCTAACAATGATGTTGTTTCCAATCCGACATTATTACTTAATTCCATCATGCATTTTCCCTTCTTATATCCCCAGCCTGGTTTTGTCTCACACAAAGTAATCACAACACTCACATTTCCCCATATGGCTCTTGCGATACTGGCTTGGGGATTTGGCCCCATAGGCCACGTCTGCAAGAACATGTGTCACTGCAACAGGTGTTAGTCCTATTCATCCTAAGGTTCAAGTGACACCCCAAACAACGCCTACTCAAGTAGCACCCACACCATAACTAGTGCCTACATCGACACCAGTTGGTGCAAAAACAAGGGATAAGAAAAAAGGTAAAAAGGATAAAGCGTCAAACACTCCCTCCTCTAGAGTCCCTCAACCCTGCGCATTGTGTGAAATAGTAGGGCACCCCACCAATAGGTTCCTCGAGTTAAAAGTGCTCAAAGATCTTCTACATGCCCAAAAAGTGCCAATGAATCCTTATCCTCTTGTTGGAGAAAAGAGCACAACCACATGTCTTAAGGCATTACGCACCAACCACACATGTGCCATCTGCGCATAGTACAGGAATTATACTCATCATTGCCCTGAAATCCCTCGATATCAAGATTGTTAGGTTCACTGACCCAATCTAGTACCCCATTACTCGCCACAAAGGATGGATTCACTAACATTTTTTTACTTTGTAAAGGAAGAAGCTTCTTGCTCCTATACCTCATATGGTCCATCAACCTCTTGCCATGATCGGAGGCAACCCGAACCAGTGACCACCATACCATCTCCCACTTGTGCATTATGTGACTTACAAGATAATTTGATTAAGAAATGCCCCGAATTAAGGGTATTTAACTGATTATATTTGGTACCCCACGTCGCTCAAAGCACAAGACCGAGGCATAGGCATCACATCTGTCAAATTTTTGTAGGGAATCATCATGTGTGACATTGTCCCCATTTTTCTCGATTCCATTGTTTGTTAAGATTCATGCAATGATTTATCATTGAAAATTATGATTTAGTCAGATAAGATACCGAACCAATGAATCATTCAACACCATCAGGGAATGAAGAATATAGGTCCATTTTATATGTGTTTGAGGAGAAACAAAAGCCAACAACAAGGCAAGGCCCCCAACATTTCATCTCTTCTCATCACCATCAATCTAGATCAGATAAAAAATTATCTAAAGGCACCTCGCAAAGAAGATCACCCATCACATGCGCCCTATGTGATAAACCTAACCATTTGGTGAATGAATGTCGCGAATTGGGTAAGTTCAATGACATCTTTCACTTAGTGGTCGAAATTCCACAAAACCATCTCTTTGACCACGATAAAATCACACGTTGTTATTGTAGCTTATGCTCTCAATTCCACCATACAAGTAATTTTCAGTACCTTCCATGTTTTCATGCAGAAAGAGCAACAAAATGGCCAACCCCCAGCAAGACACCATGTCACACCAATAATAAGGCCCAAAGATGGATACCACCATAGGATATTCCATCTTATGACGTCAACAAGGAATCAACATCCCATACTGTGAGAAGTACTGCCACCCATACTATCTACTCGATTAGTTCTAGACTGGTATGCAGAATCTATACTAATACCTCTCATAGCACTGAGGCGTGCCCTATGTTACACACATTTCGACAGCTTAGGATTAAGTGTCAACATCCTATGGGGGAAGCTACTCTTGCCCCTTGTACACTAACAAGAATGCAAGAACTTCCTCCCTCACAGCAACAACCCACCATAACCAAAATTGTAGCACCAACCAATGCTCATGACACGCAACATCATATATGAGTCATTTCCTCATTCGTAGGAACTGTGATTTGTGTCATTTGCTCATCATTTTTTCGTGCTAACACTGCAAAATCCACCTCAACAAGAATGCTGCAACTCCCAAGGCTACCAACTTAAATTATCAACCTAGGGTTTGTACAAACTTAAGAGGTGTTGGCACTGTATGTGCAACATGCAATGTGTCCTTCTTTCATTGATCTGATGCAATGAAGTGAATACCATAAAATCCAATCCTAAATTAATTGTAGAAATGGAAATGTTACTCTATTTGCAGAAAGAATACCTAATTACTTTTGTAGAGAGGAAATCCTAGTTACTTTTGCAAAAATTAAAGGATATTCAACTTTGCATGAATGTAAATGTTAATCCTATTTTCAAAAATGTAAACATTAACCTATTTGTAGAGTGTAAATGGTACATCAAAAGGAAGCCTAGTATATGCAATGAAAATAACAATGTTGGAAATGGAAACCATAGCTTAAGATGTATGAAACAACGTTAAATCATTCTTCAATAATTGCATTCAAGATAATTTTTTTCAACAAAGTTCATAAGGTGTTTCATAAAGTAATCATGAAAATCATCATTATGCTCTTCAAGTCATGAATCTATCCACTAACCATAATTGCAGAGGTGAATTGAAATGGAGAATAGGTAAGGCTTAAGATGTTTTTAGTCTTACTAAATAATGGTTTTGGAGCCTAGGGGTCATTATTCAAGACAAAGGGACAAAAACCAACCTTTTGAAGCAGATTTGGTCAAGTTTACACATGCTACAGGAGTGCTGCAGGAGGTGTTACATGAGGTCCTGTTTTGCTACATGAGTGAGATAACTTGCCAAATGCATAAGTAAATAAAATTAAAGTGAGATGGGATTTTTTTTATTAATTAGGATGTCCTAGGACTTTGTTCTTGGTGAAATCACTCCAAAATACCCCTGTTAACAAGTGCTAAAAATTAGCAGAAAATTACTACTCTAAAAATAAAAAATTCAAGAACTAGTGAGCCAGTTAACCTACCAAATTCCTAACCTAATCAAGTGAAAATTCTATGGGGTAAATTTTGTTATTAACCTTAATGTTTTTATGACTCAATACAAGTGGAATAAAATCAAATGTAGCTCATTAACATGTTCTAAAAAAAGCATAAAATTACTACTATTTTGCTACAAGGGACTTCCAGAAATTCTAGATTTGTGAACTAGTAAACAAATCCAAGTATTTTAATGATGAATATGAATTTTAAAAGATTTTTTAAGGATGAACCATGCTTGTGACTCTGTAAATAACATGGAAAACAACTCACTTCAACCATTTAACCAATAAGAGATACAACAAAAGTAGCATGAATAGTAAATGCAGAAATAAGAGATGTAAGTGAAAAAGACATTCAAAGGAAATAAAGAAATTGTAAAAGAGGGATTTGAGGCTTCTGGGATGGCCAAGCCCAAGGAAACTCAGAGTCCTATGGAAGAAACCAAGCTTTGTAAGCTAAAAATGGCACCAAACTTCATTATTTGAATCAATCCAAATACATCCCTGCTAGAAATGAAAGTGGAGCTAATAGATAACAAATTATCTCTACAAGAAGACTAAAAAATACATGTCTCTAGAGGCCAATTCCAATTGTTACTTATACAAGGTGATGAGGAAGCATTCTCTTTAAAAGGCAGCAGCGATCCCCTCCAAAATCCCTCAAAAAGTGGATTTGTTTCCTAACACTAGGAATCTTCATTAAATGACCGAGAACACATTCCTAGATTTTCTCAATCAGTGGAGCTCCAGAATTTGTCAATAATTTCATGATATTTAGTTCATATCGTGTTCCACCTTATAGTAGGGATCAAGTCCCTATATTATCTCGTTCAAAATTTACTCCATATTGTCTCAATATTCTGCAAAAATAAATAATATTAGGCACATAATATGCAATTATCTCTAAACCTTCCTAAGAACACTATTAAGTGTAGGATAGGTTTAATATCCTTCATGTGCCTAAGAAAGGTAATATAGGCCTTAACTTTTGTCTAATTTGGAGGCCCATTAGAGAGGAGTGATAAGGGAGAGATTAATAGAGAGTGAGGCATAGATGGGAGAAGGAGGGAAGAGAGAGAAAGGGAGAGGAGAGAAGGAGGGAAGAGAGATAGAGGGAGAGGAGAGAGAAGGAGACACAAAGATGCAGAGGGGAGATAGGGGCAGAGAGAGAAGAAAAGAGGGAGGGAGATTAGTAGGGAAAATTTTAACGGTGGAAGTTTATATTAAAGTTTAGAAACCCTGGCGAATCTTACAAGTCTTTAATAGAGAAGTAGTAATTTTTTGATGATATTCTTGTAAAAATATTTTAGATTTCTGATTACATTATTTATTTATATAAGATCTTGGAAATTTTAAGGTAAAATAATTTATATTATAAACTTGGGTGAATTATTTTCAAAAAAACAAAAAAAACAAAAAACAAAAAAAACAAAACATAACAAAAAACAAAAACAAAACAAAACAGAAAAAACAAAAAAACAAAATTGCTGAATCCTTTCTTCGAAAAAAATATACAAAATTAGCCCACTTGTGAATATTATCCCCTAAAATTTTCCTTGGGGAGATACTGACTAAGTTGGAGGGAAGAGAGAGAGAGAAACAAAAATTGGGGGAGAGACAAAGGGAGGTGGGAGAGAAAGGGGGAGAGAGGAAGGAAGAGAGAGAGGGCTAGAGAGATAGGGGGAATAGGGAGGGAGAGGAAGATAGAGTTGGAGGGGGAGAGAGGGAGGGAAGAATAAAAACATAGAGAGAGGAATGTGGAGAGAGAGTGTGAGTGACAAGGGAGATGTGGAAAGAGAGTGAAGGAGAGAGAGAAAGAGAAAAGGCGAAGAGAGAAATAAGGGGAAGAGAGAGAGAGAGGGAGAAGAAGAGGGAGGGAGATATAGATTGATAGATATGGGGATAGAGTTTGTATGTTTGGAGAGTGGGATAGAGAGAGAAACGAGAGATGGAGGGAGATATAAATATAGATGGTGGGGGGAGAGAGAGAGAGAGAGACAGAAACAGAGATGGAAGTGTGAGAGAGAGTGAAGAAGAGAGTGACACACATAGACATATACAAATATCATATAGTATTATATAATATTGAACAATATTAACCATAGGGGAAGAGGAAGTAACACTTTTACAAAAGGTAAAAGAAGTGTGATTTAGAAAGCCATGAATATTTGGGTTTTCACTGAAAAATATGTATTGATTTTTTGTAGATGTTTCTTCCTAATCCTACTTGGTTGATTGCACTAAATGTATTAATTTTAGTGAAGTTATTGATTTCTAATCTTATTTGCATGCTTCCACGAGATACATTGATTTCAGTGTAAATGTTTATTTCTAATCCTATTTGATTGCTTGCACTAGAAGCACTAATTTCAGGCTAGATGCTGATTTCTAATCCTATTTGAGTGCTTGCACTAGATTCATTGATTTCAGTGTAGATGTTAATTTTTAATCCTATTTGAGCACTTGCACTAGATGCATTGATTTAAGTGCAAATGTTGATTTCTAATTAGATGTAACTAGATGTATGATGTACATTAATTTCAAAGTAATTAGATTAATAGTGTGCATTGATTTCAATGCAAATGTTGATTTCTAATATAACGTAATTATATGTATGATGTACATTAATTTCAAAGTAATTAGATTAATGATGTGCGTTGATTTCAGTGTAAGCACAAAAAAATTATTAACGACGCCATTGATTTCTATGTGATAGTACTTCAACCATAAATAAAATACTTGAATTTTCATAGTAAATCAAAGTTTCACTTACATGAAATGTTTTCTTCCTGAAACTGTAAACTATTTGTAATTGACTACATTCTTATTATTCCCATTTTCCACCGTTTGACATTGTTAGTCACTTTGCATTCAAACAACGTACTAGAAAACAACTACCAATGAAACTTACATGGGGTTTAACACTCCATAAGTCAGAATGATTGATTTTTGAGAAAGCTACTATTAATATTAGAGAGCAAGAGAGACAAGTTGTAACATTTACTACAATAGCTCAAGTTAAAGATTTGAATCTATAATTTCAGCTTCCCTTTTCATATGACCAATATGAAAAAATGACAAAACTAATAGGTGTGACAATAAGAACAATAAAAGAAAATAGTTTGAGATTGATCACAATGAACAATATTTGTAAAATAACTACATTCTTATTATTCACATTTTCTATCATTCAACACCATTACATTTTCATTTTACATTCAAAAGTTTTGTTTCATCATTTGTCATCATTCAAGTTATTATTGAACTCTATCATCTCAACAAAATAAGGTGAATGAAAAAACTTACAAACAAAATGACCGGATTAATCCTAGACATATTTAGCATATTTAAAATTATGAGAATAATTAGATGTTCAACAAATTTTGTGTGACCGTGCATGAATAAAACTAGCCTAGATCCATCTTAACCTCAGATCTAACAAGCATCAAGTGGGATCAAATCTCTTGAGGTGCAAACCTTTCCTCAAGTTTTGCACTGAAAAAATAGGTTTTCACCTTGAGAGATTTGATCCCTCTCAACACTTGATAGATTTGGGGTTAAGGTGGATCTAGGCTAGCGTACATATTTAAACATTTTCTGTGCATGTACTTACCCCAAGAGAGGGAGAATGAGTGTGCCCATAAAAAGTGAGCAACTTTGACAAGTGAAACCATGAAGAATGCAAGTAGGAAATGTCCCCTTGAAATTTGTGTAATAGATCTAAGTTTCAAGTCACTTCACATTTGTGTATATGTGTGAACAAGGATAAGCGGGTCCTTATAATCGAGAGCATCACTTAATGGCATGGGATGAGTGTGATGAGGTGCAAATATTGATGTGGAATGATAAAAGCACAGGGTTCATGGATAATAGCACCTAGTCAAACATGAATACCAAATATTTCTTCAAAGATTAGTGACATGATAAAATTATCCTATGTGAATAGGGATATTTTAAGAATACAATGAATTGGATTTCTATGTGTTAGTTGAATACATGTGTTAAAGGGGGATGTACTGGCATAAATTTTGTATCTCTTGGACATAAAGATACATTCTCTAGTTAGTAATTAGGAATAAAAGTTAGAGAATTTATCCTTAATGAAAAATTATAATGCTTAACCATTAATAAGCTAGTATATTGGCATTTCTTAAGGTTTCAGTGTTTAAAATTGTAATTAAAATATCTCAAACTAGTTAGGCGTCTTCACACTGGAAAAAAGTGAAAATATAAGAATGAGAGATTATTTTAAAGTAAGACTTGGCAAAATATAAGCAAATTATGCCATGAGCCTCTTAAAAGGTAGAATAAAATGAATGTGGGTGTTAATGTATATGTTACATAGGAAAAAGATAAAAATGTGATGCGATACACAAATTACATATACAAAGTGATGAAATGTGATGGTGAAATAGATTTCACCTAATTATAAGATAATAATGACATGTGACCACTGTGAATGGGAAAACTAAATAAACACACTACCATAACTAGGTAGATACACTACCATGTTACAAAACGTGTAACACAAACCGAAAGTGACTAGAACATGATCATGTGGCCATTATAAATAACCTCCACCAAACATCTCAACTTTTAGAAGGCTATAACCATTCCATTCATCTACACAAGACCATTTACGACTCAAAGGCCATTTAAAAAAAATATCACTACTATTATAACTTATAAAAAATAAACTCGTTATTATTAAAATTGCCTTTATTCACTTATTAACTCCCAATTAAAATTAACTAAAGTGAAAAAAAATTATGAATATGGAAAAATAGAATCATGATAATAACTTTGTTGAGTTGAACGATTCTTTTCATTTCATAATATTTTATATTCATAAATATAATTTTTTAAAAATAAATAAAATTAAAGAAATAATAATTTACTTCTTTAATAAAATAAATTATTAAATATAATCTTGAAAACCTTCTTTTAATAAAATAAAATGAATAAACTAATTTTTATTTAGTTTTTTGAAATTTATAAAAACAATATTGTATTAGAGAAATTAAATAGAAAATGAATATCCATAAACATTAAAACATTATCCCATAATAAAACATTATTTCATAATAAGATGTATTATAAGATTTAAAAAATCATAATATTTAACTTTATTTTAAATTATAGGGGATTAATAAGATGAGTGATCTTGATGACTTTGCTATACACAAAATTTTCTTTAAACATTTCTAAGTGTAAATATTTTTATGAACCAATATTATTTAAATATTTTGTATAGTTTTCTTTTTTTTAGATTTTAATACTTGTGATTTTTTTTATGAACGAACATTATTTAAATGTTTTGTATGGTTATTTGTTTATTTTAGATTTTTCATAATTTTTGTTTCAGGAAAAATGAACAAAATTTCAACTCACTTTTGATGACGGAAGCTGTACATCATTCTGGACAGTAAAAAATAAGCCTCTAAGCTCAATAATTTACAGTGATCCATCTTACTTTTGCCAGTAGAAACAAAATCGTCATCTTACTCTTGCCAGTAGAAACAGAACAGTCTCGTTCACAGGTTTGGATGCTTCAATTTTCACATTCATCCATCTCATTAATGGGTTTGGATGTTTCGATTTTCACATTCATTTCGTTATGCGAATAAATAAAAAAATTGCTTGTGATGTTACGGAACTTTTGATAAAGTCTCAATTAATATTATTATTTTAATATTATTATCAAAAATATAATATTATTTGAATTTTTCTATAAAATTCACAAAATTATTAATGAAATTTAAAGTTTGTGATTTTGTGGATTTTGTAATAGATGTTGAAGATTTATAGCAGAGTGTACAAAATCAATATAAAATTTAAAATAAATGATGTTGTGAGTCTCTGATAAAGCTTTAAATACTATTAATATAATTTGTAGTTGAATATCTCATCAGAGAACATATTTAGGACTAGCATCAAGAACATGTGATGATTATTGTAACAGAATGGAACCCGGCTCAACAACAAGAAGTCTTGAGAACAATCAATGAAGACCAGAGTTGGGATGAATACAAAAATAATTGGAAACCCACATGGAAGCTCAGAAATACAAAGGTCTTAGATGCAGACTTGCAGCCTCATACTGACATCCTAACACCTTGTTCCTGAAAGAAGCGTATTTCTAAAAGGAAATAGGTGGATACATGATATGGTGTACAACAACAGTATGGTCGCAGCCCACCAGACTGAAGAAGCATTACAGTATGCCTTCCATGACATTGCAATGGTATGGTCAAAAGGAGGAGACATAAGAAAAATCTTTCATCGATTTTTCTCAATTAACAGGACCAAACATACAAATTGGCCAATCATGAGAAATAATGCTGTACTCTGGCCAAAAAATGATCCAAACCTCATTTTTCCAGATACCATTTATAATTTTTCCAATTATAAGAAGTTATGGTGGGATATTTTAAATGTCAATGGAAAAGATGAAATTCATTTCACAAAGCTTAAATTTGGATCCACAGGAAGCATGCAAAGAAATCAGCAAGCAGAATGGCTAAGATACTGGTGGAAAGATTATGGAGTAAATAGAATTGCAATTGATTCAGTTTTCTATGAAAGTTACTTCCAAATGCAGTGTGACAAATGCCGAGAAAGAAATTTTGTAGAATGTTTCCATAGACCATGTAAAACGGTCAAAGATTTATTTCAATATCCTGGCCATGCAACTTTACAACAATTCATGGCTAGAAATGATGAATGGCTAGTCATGACTAAAATATAACACCAATATGTACTCAATAAACCCATGATTGTCAGACGAATCTATACTAGAGCATGGGATGAGATGATATATCCTAGAATCCGCTTTCCAGGGATTACCCCTCTTGGTATTCCCATTACATAATTGGTTCTCGTGGGCTTTTCCCATAAAGTATCCACAATGTAATTATGATGTCCAGTCACGAACTGAATGTGACCAGTGTTCTTGTGGGCTTCACTGTTCAAAAGTATCCACTATGTAAAAATAGTACAAATATTCTTTAGTGATGAGACTCAGAGCACTTCTCTAACTTTTGGTGTGCTTTGAGCCACATCTCATGATTTGACAGAATATTTTGTACTATGTTTGTTTGCCCGATGGTCGGATGTTTGTCCCCTCCATTTTCCTATATAAAAAAGGGGTAAGGCTCATTCAAGGTATTCGAAGTTTGAAGAGTTTTAGAGTTGATAGATTTTCCTGCTCTGCAACTGTGGACTTTGGTCTGATCTGCTTGCATCACGAAGAGATCTCAAAGTCTTAGGTGATATGAGAAGCCTGCGCTGTGTGTTTGGCACATGTGAGAACTTAAAGTGGCCAGATCTTTAGAGAGTCTGTCTATATGAGTGTTAAGTGTTGATTGTTTAAAGACCGAGTCTGTGATCTTGCTAGGTAGCCTCCAGTAAGCTATCTCTTAGTTGAGTAGCAAAAATCTGGTAAATGCGAACACAGTCTATCTCAAGATTGAATAGATTGTAATCCATTTATGAATTAATATAAAAGAGTGTTATCTTGTTTCCACATCTGAGTACTTGTGCTTTATCAATGATCTGTTGAGGTAGTATCTACTTGAGTTACTCTGTATTGAGGTTTGCCAATGCATAGAAGGGACGCCAGACCGAGTAAGGAAAGGAAGCCGTGGAAGAAGGTCGATACAACAAGAAATAATAGTAGGTTCATGTAAGTCAGAGTAAGTAGAAAAAGTAGAGAAGAGACTCAACAAGGCCTAGTAGCTGTGTTGCTGTTGCAAGCTTCGTTGAAGCCCCTGCGTAAAATTGGTATCAGAGCCAAAGCGTTTGGTTCAGGTTAGTACTCAAAAAAGATTCTCTATTGAAAATGGAGCCTTTTAGAAAATCTATTTCTTTCCGAGATATAAAAGAAAGAGAATCATCTGTTCAAGAAAATCCCCTCAGGGATATGTTCGCATCTACATCTAGTCAAGTTTTAAATTCTGTTGAGTTAGAGTATGAGGAAACACAACCCTCTACTAGATGGAAGCTACCCAGAATAAATGCATCTAAAGTTTACTCAGACCTGTCTGCTTTTCATTTAAAAGCTGCAACTAGAATTTGTATTAAGGAATCTATAGGCCAAATTCATGAAAACTTCGATTGTGTCCAATCTATTCCTCTTCTAAATTCTAAACAACTTAGGGCTAAGGCAAAAAGACTAAAAACTCAGTATCTTCATTTGGGTTGTATACGCATTGGTATACATGCTTTAACGCATCAGGGTCTAAATACATTTGTCTTAGCCATTGTTCAAGATCTGACCCATAACAAATACACTGACTCATTGATAGGTGGGATTGTATCTCCTCTGTCCAATGGCCCTGTCTATTTTGACTGTTAGCCTCATTTATCTACATATGTTTTTGATGAAACAATTGAAAGCATTATTCAGTTACAAATCCAGACAACTGGGTTTGACATGGCCAAAAAGAGACACAATATTGCCATACAAACAAGAGGTTTCTTCCATCATACAAACACCCTCTATCCTGTAGTCATACATGCCCCTAGTAAAGATTCAAAAGAAAGTGTAGTGGTGTGAATAGATTCTAGAAATCAAAAGATTGAACACCAAACTATAATATGGGAAGATATTACTTTCCCTGAACACTGGGTGGTATCTAATCCCAAGCCTATAGCCATAAAGAAAATTACTTCTACTGATATTAGAGAAGAACCCTCTTCTGCTATTCTTTCCTTTCCTCGAAGATCAACTATTGATATGCAAAGAATAGATCAGATGTGCAGAAGTTCACCATTGTATATAGATCCTGAGCTTGCAGATACAGTTTATTCTAGCTCCAGTTCAAATTCTTGTAAACATATTTCATTATTTAAGTTTGCACAAATTGTCAATTTCTCTTCACTTGAAGTAAAATGTCCATAATGCCATTGCTATGTAAATCTTAGCTATCTCGCTAAAATGGTCATGCATGAGAATCATCATCCTAGGATAGGTGAAGCCCCACCTTCTACTTTGGTAAACCCTTGTCCAAACCCTAAATGTTCAGACATACCATTTCCCCATGAGTCTGAGCATATTCTAATGATGCATGAAATAACCACTTTAGAAAATGAAGATCCAAGGTTAACAACTATCTTTAACACCATGAGGCTAACAAAGCCTAGATATGGGCTATGATATTTAGAGCAAGTCAATGGCTTAATTCCAAATTCAAGATTTGGAAAAATACCAGATGAATGTAAGAAGCCTGCAGTCATGGAAATGCATAAATTCATTACCTTAATAGATGGATGTCCAAATCACAAGATTGGTGCTAAATGGATGATGTCTATGCTCAATTGGGACATATCTACCCATCCAAAGGCTGAAGAATTTGGTCTAAATCATTCTGTTGAAGATAAGATCAGACTATCTCAAGAATGGAAACAATTCATGGAAGATACTAATACCTGGATTTCATTCTATTCATGGTTTCAGAAGAAACAGTAAAAAAAAATCATGATGGCTGATGATACTGCAACTACATCATCCAAACACTTTTGGTTAGCACTAAATGGTGATAAGGTTGAAACTCCAACCACTTTTCCTCCTTACAAAGGAATAGTTATAGGAGAAGGTCAGCATCCTGCTAAAGCCATTCCACTAATGTTAAAAGATGACAATGCTTTAGGCATTGATGGCAGAATACAAAAATTTAGTGAACAGCTAAACTGGACCAATATAGTTGTCACAGGGCTGGAGATGAATGTAGCCAAATCTGCAGAAGTAAAAGAACAGTTCAATACTGTTCAAGTTTCTATGATATAAATAAATCTTTGAATGATGTAAAGTATTCCATAATAGTGGTCAGAGGTTATGTCAGAGAATCTCTGATGAAGCTAGAAAATGTGGAAGAAAAATTTGTGGAACATATTGATTCCACTTTAGGAAAAATAAATGAAATGGTAGGAAAATTTGATAAAATGTCTTTACCAAAAGAAGATAAACCCGTTCCATCCTCCTTTTTGTACAAACGAAGTGTAAAAATACAAGATCCTATCAAACCCGTTGACAGGTTTCCCCATTTATTTCCTAAAGAAGTTGCATCTCTACAGAAAGATAAAGTTGAAGCCTCCAGTTCAGATGAACACATCTCCTTGGCTTCTCTATTTAGATAAGAAGAAAAGGAAGCAGAAGTACTTCCTATATATGAGCCTTTGGAAAGACAGTACAACAAATATTCTGCTCCAGATTTAAGAGGCAAAGGTAAACTCCCGGAGTCTCACACATTTTTTCCTAATTCCCATAAAGAATGGAATATTGACAACCTTAGTGTTGGTCAAATCAGGAAAATGGTGGACACGATGTTCACTGAATATAAGGTAATGTGCTTAAGAGGGAAAAATGAAATAGAAGCCTGTAAGACAATAATTCAATGCTTTACTAGGACATTACTAAGATGGTGGGAAATTGAGGCTTCTCCACGCTTAGTAGCCAAGATTTAAGAACAATTGCTCAAAGATGAGCAAGGAAATATTATACACAATACTGATGGGACTGTTTAGAATAACATGATTGGAGCATTGACCTCCATGATCATAGAGCATTGGTGTGGCTTAGAAGCAGAGATGGTTGATAAACATGAAGTCATCTTAATGAACTTAAAATGCAATAAGATGTCCCAATTTGAAGATTTCCATCAAGATTGGATGCAACACATTTATGAGGTAAAAGATTCAAAGAATATTCTCTAGAAACAGGTATATTTAGCAGCCTTACCTTCAAGGTTTGTTGATTACATTCACCTGCAAGAAGTTTTTCAAATTCCATTTGAATCTTACACATGGGGACAGATTTATTCTAATATAACAAAAGCTTTGGTTTGTTTATGTACTAGCTCAAAAGTTAACAAATCTCTTGAGAAACTGTCTAAGTTCCCAGACAATAAATCTATTTGCAGCAAATATGGATTATCTATTGATGACCCATTGTTCAGAAGAAGAAAGATTAAGAGAAGAGATAAAAAATAAATAAGGAATACAACCAAGCACCACTATATAAGAAAAGGCCTAACTGCTAGGCCTAAGAAGCAATAAAGAAAGGGATATTACAGGTATGTCCCTAGGACTCACTACTACAAGCCATCAGATATCCATTTGCATAGTGCCAAGCAAGAACAATGGAACAAATTAACATGCTGGCTTTGTGGTAAAACTGGACACACTGCAAATAGATGTCCAGTAGGGGAAGAGTCCAAGAAGGATAGAGGTAAGAAGTCTCAATCTCTATCTCAGGAAAAGTTTGTAAAAGCAGAAAAAACAAAGACCCCAGTGCTTTGCATGAAATGCGGGTCTATAACACATAAAATAGATCACTGTCCAAATGTAGTAATCAGAGATCGTCCTTAGATTCAGCAACAACATTTACTTTATTCTTCTGCTGAATATTCTAATTCCAGTTCTGTCTACACATCAAAAGAAGAATATGAGGAATTGAATCTTCATGCTCAGACCTGTAATTATTCAGATTCTAAAGAATGCCAATGTAACTTTTCAAACATAGATTCTGACTATTTTGATGACTCTTCTGATGATGAACCAGAAGACAAGTCGCAAAAAGAAAAAGTATTAATGGTTGCGACAGAAGAGGATGAAATGAAAATCCTGTCACAAATAAAAGCAATGGAAGATGGTGAGATGAAAACTCGTCTTACTTAAGAATTCATGGACCAACTTAAATCTTCCAACTGCAGTAAAGGAGCTTCAAAGAAGCCCCTCTTCATTGACGCCTCATTTGAACGCAATGCGAAATCCTTTCAAAGGAAAAAACAGTAGGACAAGGTTCGTGCACTTACCTTGGGGGAAGTAAGTAAAGAAATTCATAACCTTAAATCTGAAATTTCTGCATTAAAAATTCAGGTTGAAAGGTTAGAAAAAGGAAAACAAAATATTCCAGTAGATCCATTTGATGAATATGATCCACCAGAATTTTGTGAATCAAATGTTCAGATATTTGAAGGAAAAAATGATCCTTCTGTTGGTTTTCAAGAAATGAGGATACTTGCAATAGAATACCAACAACACCATGTATAGGTTAACATATGTATTCAAGATGAAATGTTTAACCTAACTGCTCTTATAGATTGAGGAGCAGATGTTAATATACTAAGCACCAAAGTTGTTCTATCTAAATACTGGATGTCTGCACAAAGAAAAGTGATTGGTTTAGGGATAAAAACACTCAACTATGAAGTACCCAAGGCTTCAATCTGCTTTGATAATCATTGTATAAAGTTAAAATTTGCAGTCGGTGACATCCCTATAGATTGAATTTTAGGCAATATCTTTCTGGTTGCGGTAGAACCACATGGGTCTATCGATTTGAAGAAAAACAGAGGTGGATATTTCCTTGCACTTCCAACTTCCAGTGGCATTCCTAAAAGGATCAAGATGCTTTACATCTCCAATCCCAAATTCTCAATAATGGTACAAGCCATGAAGGAGTTGGATAAAGCTGAGTCAAAATTGCTAGATCTTAAAGATCTAAAATCCACTATTCAAGTTTCACAATAGCTAAAACATCCAGACAACCAGAAGAAGATTGTTGCAATCAAAAAGCAGATTGAAGAAGAATGTTGTGCTGAAGAGCCAAATGCTTTCTCGCATCGAAAGAAATTTTCATTGGAACTGCCATACAAGGCAGAATATACAGGAAGGCCTTGCAAAAGCAAAGCCATACCAATGAATAAGGAGTACCGAGATCTTTGTGAAAAAGAAATACAGAGGCTTTTGGAGAAAAAGCTAATCAGAGAATCTGATAGCCCCTGAAATTGCTATGGATTCTATGTAAACAAAAGGGCTGAACAAATCAGAAGAATACCCATATTGGTAATCAATTATAAACCTTTGAAATTTGTTTTAGCTGACAATACCTATCTGATCCCTCATAAGGGAGATCTTATCAGAAGAATCGCAGGTGCTAAAATATTCTCCAAGTTTGATTTGAAGTCAGGGTTTTGCCAAGTTGTAATTTCAGAAGAAGATAAATTCAAGACTGCCTTTAGTGTGCCAGCAGGGCACTATGAGTGGAACATGATGCCCTTTGGTCTCAAACATGCACCATCCAAATTTCAAATGTTCATGGATTCTATTTTTAAACCTTTCTTTGATTGGTTAATTAGCACTATCTCCTAGTTGAGTAGCAAAAATCTGGTAAATGCGAACACAGTCTATCTCAGGATTGAACAGATTGTAATCCATTTTTGAATTAATATAAAAGAGTGTTATCTTGTTTCCACATCTAAGTACTTGTGCTTTATCAATGATCTGTTGAGGTAGTATCTACTTGAGTTACTCCGTATTGAGGTTCGCCAAAATCTCGCTAGAGGTTCGCCAACGAACAGAAAGGACGCTAGACTGAGTAAGGTGAGGAAGCCATGGAAGAAGGTCGACAGAGTGAGAAATGTGCTAGTAGGTTCATGTATGGGCTTGTGTAAGTCAGAGTAAGTGGCAAAAGTAGAGAAGAGACTCAGCAACGCCTAACAACTGTGTTGCTGTTGCAAGCTTTGTTAAAGCCCCTATGTAAAATTGGTATCAAAGCCAGAGCGTTTGATTCAGGTTATTACTCAGAAAACACTCTATATTGAAAATGAAGCCTTTCATAAAATCTATTTCTTTCCGAGATATAGAAGAAATAGAATCATTTGTTCAAGAAAATCCCCTCAAGGATATGTTTGCATCTGCATTTAGTCGAGTTTTAAATTTTGCTGAGTTAGAGTATGAGGAAACATAGCCCTCTCTTAGATGGCAGATACCCAGAATAAATGCATTTGAAGTTTACTCAGACCTGTCTGCTTTTGATTTAAAATTTGCAGCTAAATTTTTTTTTAAGGAATCTATAAGCCAAATTCAAGAAAACTCCGATTGTGTCCAATCTATTCCTCTTCTAAATTCTAAACAACCTTAGGCTGAGGCAAAAACACTAAAAACTCAGTATCTTCATTTGGGTTGTATACGCATTGGTATACAAGATTTAACACATCAACGTTTAAATACATTTGTCTTAGCCATTGTTCAAGATCTAACCCATAACAAATACACTGACTCATTGATAGGTGGGATTGTAGCTCCTTTGTCCAATGGCCCTGTCTATTTTGACTATTATCCTAATTTCTCTGTATATGTTTTCAATGAAACAATTCAAAGCATTCTTTAGTTACAAATCTAGACAACAAGGTTTGACATGGCCAAAAAGAGACACAATATTGCCATACAAATAAGAGGTTGCTTCCGTCATACAAACACCCTCTATGCTGCAGTCATACATACCCCCAGTAAAGATTCAAAAGTAAGTGTAGTGGTGTTAACAGATTCTAGAAATCAAAAGATTGAACACCAAACTATAAGATGGGAAGATATTACTTTCCATGAACACTGGGTGGTATCCAATCCCAAGCCTCCATCCATAAAGAAAATTACTTCTGTTTATATTAGAGAGGAACCCTCTTCTGCTATTCTTTCCTTCCCTCGAAGATAAACTATTGATAGGAAAAGAATAGATCAGATGTGCATAAGTTCACCATTGTACAAAAATCCTGAGCTTGTAGATACATCTTGTTTTAGCTCCAGTTCAAATTCTTGTAAACATATTTCATTATTTGAGTTCACACAAATTGTCAATTTCTCTTCACTTGAAGTAAAATGTCCAGAATGCCATTTCTATGTAAATCTTAGCTATCTCGCTGAAATGGTCATGCATGAGAATCGTCATCCTAGGATAGGTGAAGCCCCACCTTCTACTTTGGTAAACCCTTGTCCAAACCCTAAATGTTCAGACATACCATTTCCCCATGAGTCTGAGCATATTCTGATCATGCATGAAATAACCACTTTAGAAAATGAAGATCCGAGGTTAAAAACTATCTTTAGCACCATGAGGCCAGCAAAGCCTAGATACGGGCTAGGATATTTAGAGCAAGCCAATGGCTTAATTCCAGATTCAAGATATGGAAAAATACCAGATGACTGTAAGAAGCCTGCAATCATGGAAATGCAGAAATTCTTTACCTTAATGGATGGATGTCCAAAGCACAAGATTGGTGGTAAATAGATGAAGGTGATGCTCAATTGGGACATATTTACCCATTCAAAGGCTGAAGAATTTGGTCTAAGTCATTTTGTTGAAGATAAGATTAGATTGTCTCAAGAATGGAAACAATTCATGGAAGATACTAATACCTGGATATCATTCTATTCATGGTGTCAGAAGAAACAGTTAGAAACAATCATGATGACTAATGATACTGCAACTACATCATCCAAACATTTATGGTCAGCACTAAATGGTGATAAGGTTGAAACTCCAACCACTTTTCCTCCTTACAAAGGAATAGTTATAGGAGAAGACCAGCATTCTGCTAAAGCCATTCGACTAGTGTTAAAAGATGACAATGCTTTAGGCATTGATGGCAGAATACAAAAAGCTAGTGAACAAGCTAAACTGGACCAATACAGTTGTCACAGGGCTAGATATGGATTGGATGTAGCCAAATCTGCATAAGTAAAAGAATAGTTCAATACTATTCATGTTTCTATTAATGATATAAATAAATTTTTGAATGATGTACAATGTTCCACAATAGTGGTCAGAGGTTATGTCAGAGAATCTCTAATGAAGCTAGAAAATGTGGAAGAAAAATTTGTGGAGCATATTGATTCCACTTCAGGAAAAATAAATGATCTGGTAGGAAAATTTGATAAAATATCTTTATCAAAAGAAGATAAACTAGTTCCATCCTCCTTTTTGTACAAAAGAAGTGTAAAAATACAAGATCTTGTCAAACCTGTTGACAGGTTTCCCCATTTATTTCCTAAAGAAGTTGCATCTTTATAGAAAGATAAAGTTGAAGCCTCCAGTTCAGATGAACACATCTCCTTAGCTTCTCTATTTAGAGAAGAAGAAAAGGAAGCAGAAGTACTTTCTATATACGAGCCTTTGGAAAGCCAGTACAATAAATATTCTGCTCCAGATTTAAGAGGCAAAGGTAAACTCCCGGAGTCTTGCACAGTGTTTCCTGATTCCCATAAAGAATGGAATATTGACAACCTTAGTGTTGGTCAAATCAAGCAAATGGTGGACATGATGTTCACTGAATATAAGCTAATGTGCTTAAGAGGGAAAAATGAAATAGAAGCTTGTAAGACAATAATTTAGTGCTTTACCGTGACATTACTAAAATGGTGGGAAACTGAGTCTTCTCTAGACTTAGTAGCCAAGATGGAAGAACAATTGCTCAAAGATGAGCAAGGAAATATTATACAAAATACTGATGGGACTGTTCAGAATAACGTGATTGGAGCATTGACCTCCATGATCGTAGAGCATTGGTGTGGCTTAGAAGCAGAGATGGTTGATAAACATGAAGTCATCTTAATGAACTTAAAATGCAATAAGATGTCCCAGTTTGAATATTTCCATCGAGATTGGATGCAACACATTTATGTGGTAAAAGATTCAAAGAATCTTCTTTGGAAACAGGTATATTTAGCAACCTTACCTTTAAGGTTCATTGATTACATTCTCCTGCAAGAAGTTTTTCAAATGCCATTTGAATCTTACACATGGGGACAGATTTATTCTAATATAACAAAAGCTTTGGTTGGTTTATGTACTAGCTCAAAAGTTAACAAATCTCTTGAGAAATGATCTAAGCTGCCAAACAGTAAATCTATTTACAGCAAATATGGATTATCTATTGATGACCCATTGGTCAGAAGAAGAAAGATCAAGAGAAGAGCTAAAAAATAAATAAAGAATACAACCAAGCACCACTACAGAAGAAAAGGCCTAACTGTCAGGCCTAAGAAGAAACAAATAAAGGGATATTACAGGTATGTCCCTAAGACTCACTACTACAAGCCATCAGATATCTATTTGCATAGTGCCAAGCAAGAACAATGGAACAAATTAACATGTTGGCTTTGTGGTAAAACTAGACACACTGAAAATAGATTTCCAGTAGGGGAAGAGTCCAAGAAGGATAGAGGTAAGAAGTCTCAATCTCTATCACAAAAAAAGTTTGTAAAAACAAAAAAAACAGAGACCCCAATGCTTTGCATGAAATGCGGGTCTAGAACACACAAAACGGATCACTGTCCAAATGTAGTAATTAGAGATCATCCTCAGATTCAGGAACAACATTTACTTTATTCTTCTGCTGAGTATTCTATTTCTAGTTCTGTCTACACATCAGAAGAAGAATATGAGGAATTGAATCTTCATTCTTAGGCTTGTAATTGTTCAGATTCTAAAGAATGCCAATGTAACTTTTCAAACACAGATTTTGACTCTTTTGATGACTCTTCTGATGAAGAACCAGAAGACAAGTCGCAAAAATAAAAAGTATTAATGGTCACAATAGAAGAGGATGAAATGAAAATCCTGTCACAAATAAGAGCAATGGAAGATGGTGAGATGAAAACTCGTCTTATTGAAGCATTCATGGACCAACTTAAATCTTCCAACCATAGTAAAGGAGCTTCAAAGAAGCCCCTCTTCGTTGATGCCTCATTTGAACACAATGCAAAATCCTTTCAAAGGCAAAAACAACAGGACAAGGTTCGTGCACTTACCTTGCGGGAAGTAAGTAAAGAAATTCATAACCTTAAAAATGAAATTTTTTATTAAAATTTTAGGTTGAAAGGTTAGAAAAAAAAAAACAAAATATTCCAGTAGATCCATTTTATGAATATGATCCACCAAAATTTCATGAATCAAATGTCCAGATATTTGAAGGAAGAAAGGATCCTTCTGCTGGTTTTCAAGAAATGAGGATACTTGCAATAGAATACCAACAGCACCATGTACAGGTTAACATATGTATTCAAGGTGAAATTTTAACCTAACTACGCTTATAGATTCAGGAGCAGATGTTAATATACTAAGCATCAAAGTTGTTCCAGCTAAATATTAGATGTCTGCAAAAAGAAAAGTAATTGGTTTAAGCAGCAAAACATTCAACTATGAAGTACCCAAGGCTTCAATCTGCTTTGATAATCATTGTATAAAGTTAAAATTTGCAGTTGGTGACATCCTTGTAGATTGCATTTTAGGCAATATCTTTCTGGCTGCGGTAGAACCACATGGGTCTATCCGTTTGAAGAAAAACAGAGGTGGATATTTCATTACACTTCCAACTTCTAGTGGCATTCCTAAAAGGATTGAGATGCCTAACATCTCCAATCCTAGAGTCCAGGGAAAATTTTAAGAACTACCCTAAATTTATATGTATAATAAATGGGTGAATCCCCATGATACATAGGAAAAATGGGAGACGATTTTATCACTAAATAATCTAAACAATGATGAAACTCGTAGAAACTTCAAAGACAAAGACAAGACATTTTTTAGTGTTCGTAAATATAAGGTGGCTTATGGAGTAAATATAAAATATGTTTTATTTATTTACCATACCTCTCGTTTATTTATATTTTTATTAATTTACCATACCTCTTTTATAAATATGGTATTTGACCCATAGGATTCAATTAAATAAAACCTCTTTTGTGAGACTCCTTAAATAGAAAGAGGGTTATGGACTAAATATACAAAGAGGTTTTATTTATTTACCATACCTATAGTTTATTTATATTTATATTTATTTATCATAAATACATTTTCTTGAAAATGAGGGCGAATGGAAGATTGTAACTCCGAATTTCAAGGGCTAAATTTACTTTTTTTACCCTCTCCCTTAAAATAAGTTGGGCTAACCTCCATACCTAATTTTTTTATAAAATAAATTTGAAGCGATTTGTAACAATGTAGTATGATACAAAATCTTTGCCCAATAAAAATATAAAACCGCTTAATTTAGCCCAAGGATGAAAATTCACCCCTAAAATTTTCCATGCCAGAGTCTCAACAATGGTACAAGCCATGAAGGAGTTGGATAAAGCTGAGTCAAAATTGCTAGATCTTGAAGATCTAAAATCCACTATTCAAGTTTCACAACAACTAAAACATCCAGACAACCAGAAGAAGATTGCTGCAATCAAAAAGTAGATTGAAGAAGAATGTTGTCTGAAGAGCCAAATGCTTTCTTGCATCGAAAGCAATTTTCAGTGGAACTGCCATATAAGGTAGAATATACAGGAAGGCCTTGCAAAAGAAAAGCCATACCAATGAATAAGGAGTACCAAGATCTTTGTGAAAAATAAATGCAGAGGCTTTTGGAGAAAAAGCTAATCAGAGAATCTGATAGCCCCTGGAATTGCTATGGATTCTATGAAAACAAAAGCACTGAACAAATCAGACGAATTCCCATATTGGTAATCAATTATAAACCTCTGAACTCTGTTTTAGCTGACAATACCTATTCGATCCCTCATAAGGGAGATCTTATCAGAGGAATTGCAGGTGCTAAAATATTCTCCAAGTTTGATTTGAAGTTAGGGTTTTGGTAAGTTGCAATTTCAGAAGAAGATAAATTCAAGACTACCTTTAGTGTGCCAGCAGGACACTATGAGTGGAATGTGATGCCTTTTGGTCTCAAACATGCACCATCCAAATTTCAAAAGGTGATGGATTCTATTTTTAAACCTTTCTTTGATTGGTTAATTATATATATATTGATGATATTCTTATTTTCTCCAAGAATGTCCAGGACCATTTTTGACACTTACAGATTTTTGTAAATACCATTAAAAGAAATGGTCTTGTCCTCAGTGAAAATAAAATTTAAGTCTTTCAAACTTCAATTAAGTTTCTTGGCCATTCAATTTTTAATGGCTAGATATCTCTGCAAAAACACACTCTGGAATTTTCCAGTAAATTTCTAGATGTTATTAAAGATAAGACGCAACTCCAAAGATTTTTTGGATGCTTAAATTATGTTACCAACTTCTATAAAGATTGTGCTAAAGATAGAAGTTTGTTGAATTAGTGTCTTAGAAAGAATCCAGAACCTTGGACTGAGGTACACACTAGAGTAGTTAAAAATATAAAGGCCAAGGTTAAATCCCTTCCTATTTTGCACATCTCTAATAATGAAGCATATAAGATAGTTGAATCTGATGCCAGTGACATAGGATGGGGAGGAATCCTGAAGCAAAAGAATAATGATGAAGAGCAAGTTGTACAATTTGTTTCAGGGACATGGAATCTTACTGAGAGAAACTACTCTACCATAGAGAAAGAAATTAAGGTAGCATGGAACTATATAGATAAATTTGAAATTCATCTTGTTAATAAGCCTTTTCTCCTTAGAACAAATGCATCGGCTCTCAAAAAAGTCTTAACTAAAGACATCAAAAAGCCAAGAGAAGCAAAATTTGCAAGATGGCAAGCTCTCTTTGCTAACTTCGATTTTGAGATTGAGCATATAAAAGGAGTTGAAAATTGTCTACCAGATTTTCTCAGCAGAGAACATATTCAGGACCAGCATCAAGAACATGTGATGATTATTATAACAAAATGGGACTTGGCTCAACAACAAGAAGTCTTAAGAACAATTAATGAAGACCAAAGTTGGGATGAATACAAAAATAATTGGAAACCCACATGGTAGCTTAGAAATACAAAGGTCTTAGATGCAGACTTATAGCCTCATACTAACATCCTACACCTTGTTCCTGAAAGAAGAGTATTTCTGAAAGGAAATCAGTGGATACATGATATGGTGTACAACAACAGTATGGCTGCAGCCCACCAGGCTGAAGAAGCATTACAATATGCCTTCCATGACATTGCAATGGTATGGTTAGAAGGAGGAGACAGAAGAAAAATCTTTCATCATTTTCTGTCGATTAACAGAACCAGAAATACAAATTTGCCAATCATGAGAAATAATGCTGCACTCTGGCTAAAAAATGATCCAAATCTCATTTTTCCAGATACCGTTTATAATTTTTCCAATTATAAGAAGTTATGGTGGGATATTTTAAATGTCGATGAAAAAGATGAAATTCATTTCACAAAACTTAAATTTGGATCCACAGGAAGCATGCAAAGAAATCAATAAGAAGAATGGCTAAGAGACTTGTGGAAATATTATGGAGTAAATAGAACTGCAATTGATCCAATTTTCTATGAAAGTTACTTCCAAATGCAGTGTGACAAATGCCGAGAAAGAAATTTTGTAGAATGTTTTCATATACCATGTAAAAAGGTTAGAGATTTATTTCAATATCCTGACCATGCAACTTTACAACAATTCATGGCTAAACATGATGAATGGCTAGTCATGACTAAAATGAAACACCAATATGTATTCGATAAACCCATGATTGTCAGACGAATATATACTAAAGCATGGGATGGGATGATATATCCTAGAATATGCTTTCCAGGGATTACCCCTCTTGGTATTCCCATTACATAATTGGTTCTCGTGAGCTTTTCCCATAAAGTATCCACAATGTAATTATGATGCCCAATCATGGATTGAATGTGACCAGTGTTCTTGTGGGCTTCACTATTCAAAAAGATCCACTATGTAAAAATAGTACAAAGATTCTTTAGTGATGAGACTTGGAGCACTTCTCCGACTTTTGGTGCGCTTTGAGCCACATCTCATGATTTGACAAAATATTTTGTATTAAGTTTGTTTGCCCGATGGTCGGATGTTCGCCCCCTCCATTTTCCTATATAAGAAAGGGGTAAGGCTCATTCGAGGTATTCGGAGTTTGAAGAGCTTTAGAGTCGAGAAATTTTGCCGCTCTACAACTACGGACTTCGGTTTGATCTGCTTGCATCACGAAGAGATCTCAAAGTCTTAGGTGATCTGAGAAGCCTGCACATCTCTGTGTTTGACATAGGTGAGAACCTAAAGTGGCCAGATCTTTAGAGAGTCTGTCTATATGAGTGTTAAGTGTTGATTGTTTAAAGACTGAGTCTGTGAGCTCACCAGGTAGCCTCTAGTAAGCTATCTCTTAGTTGAGTAGCAAAAATTTGGTAAATGCGAACACAGTCTGTCTCAGGATTGAACATATTGTAATTCATTTCTGAATTAATATAAAAGAGTGTTATCTTGTTTCCACATATGAGTACTTGTGCTTTATTGATGATCTGTTGAGGTAGTATCTACTTGAGTTACTCTGTATTGAGGTTCGCCAACACACAGAAGGGACGCTAGACCGAATTTGTGGAAGAAGGTTGATAGAGCGAGAAATGTGCTAGTAAGTTCGTGTATGGGTTCGTGTAAGTCAAACTAAGTGGCAAAAGTAGAGAAGAGACTCAGCAAGGCCTACCAACAGTTAATAATATTGTGAGTCTTGTGATAGAGTTTTAAATATTATTATTAGTATAAAAATAATTGAAGCTTTATCATAAAGTTTATAAACAATTTTTGTTTAAAAACCCAAAAGATAAGAAAGTGAATTATGTTTTGGAATGTGTGATAAGACTGTCAAAATTATTATTATTATTATAATATAAAATTTAAAATCAATGATGTTGTGAGTCTATCATAAAGCTTTAAATACTATTAATAATTTGTAATTGAAATTTTTCACTCAGTGTCAATAATGTTGTGAGTCTTGTGATAGAGGTTTAAATACTATTAATAAAATTTGTAATTAAATATATGTCACTAATGAGTGTCAATAATGTTGTGAGTGTCAAAAATGTTGTGAGTCTTGTGATAGAGCTTTAAATACTATTAATAGAATTTATATTTGAATATCTATTAGTAAGTGTCAAAAATGTTGTGAGTCTTGTGATAGAGCTTTAAATACTATTATTAGTATAAAAATAATTTAGACTTTATCATAAAATTTATAATCAATTTTTGTTTAGAAACCCAAAAGATAAGAAAGTGAATTATGTTTAGTAATTGAGATTTTATCATAAACTTTATTTAAAATTTTTATTTATAAAACTTAAGGAAAGGAAAGGCATTCAATAAAGCCAAACAGAATAGAAACGTTTGGTAGTTAAATAATATCACATCCATTTTATTTTTGAAAAATGTAATTTATTTTATTAGCAAATTAATATTTAAATCGTAATAGGCGTATGGAATAAAAGTAAAGACATTCACTAAGGCGAAAATTATTTATTGATAAATTAATATTTAAACCCTAAATTATCTCATCCCCGTACGTTACGCCTCTTTTCAAGTTCTTGGCGTTATCTCATCCCCGTACGTTATGCCTCTTTTCAAGGTCTTGGCGTTTTCATTTCGTACTCTAAATACCGCATTCACCAATCGAGCACTTGCAATTTATTTTGGTACTATGAAGAAGTAACTATTCGAATTAGAATCCACATCAAATATCGCTGAACTTTCCAAAGAAGGAACAATAGTAGTAATCGAAAGCCATGGATCTACTCTTTGATTTTCTGCAATGTTCTGTTGCCAGGCTCAGCCAAGTGCTGACTCTGATCCTCCTGCTAATCGGCCTCATCTGCGTGGTGAAACGGAATCGGAGAAAAAAGTTTCCCCCGGGTCCGTCCGGATGGCCTGTGATCGGCAGCCTTCCACTTCTGGGCAACATGCCCCATCACTCACTCTATCAGCTATCGAAGCAATACGGTCCGATCATGTATTTGAAGCTCGGGACAACCGACACTGTAGTCGTCTCCTCGCCAAAGATAGCGGAGGCGTGCCTGAAGGTCAACGACCTCAACTTCTCGTTCCGCCCGGGCACCTCAGTCGCCAAATACTTTGGCTACGACTCTAAAGACCTCGTCTCGGCTCCCTACGGCCCCCGCTGGAGAATGATGCGCAAGGTCTGTAGCATTCATCTCTTGGGCGGCAAGGCCCTGGACGATCTGCAGCCAGTGCGGGAGGCAGAGGTCGGGATGCTGGTGAAGTCGATTCTCGAACACGAGCGACAGGGGAAGGCCGTGCCCGTGAACCTTGGCGAGATGCTCAACGTCTGCGCTGCCAACATTCTCGGGCAGATTATGTTGAGCAAGCGTGTGTTCGATTCCCATGGGTCGAAGGCGAGCGAGTTCAAGGAAATGGTGGTGGAGTGTTTTGATTTGGCCGGGAAGTTTATTATTGGCGACTTTGTGCCGTTTCTAGGTTGGATGGATCTGCAGGGCGTACGGACGAAGATGAAGAAACTGCACAATAGGTTCGATGAGTTCTTAAGCAAGATGATAGAGGAAAGCCAAGCTGCCTCGTGTAATGGAGGAGCTAATGGAGATTTTCTGAGTACGCTTTGGCCTCTCAGAAATAATGCAGATGGCGAAGGAGGGGAGCTCACGAATGATGATATTAAGGGTCTTTTACAGGTGAGTCTTATTAAATTCATTATACTGAATTGCATGAAAAATTGCTAATTTCAAACCCAATTTGTCTCCATGTTTACTAACTAAAATGTTCATGCTGCGCACGGTACTGGAAAGTGTTTATTTTAAATATGGTGAATTTTCGAAATATTTATATATATTGTTCAGACCATGTTCTTAGCAGGAACAGACACAACTTCAATCACGGTTGAATGGACAGTGGCAGAGCTGATACGTCACCCAAAAATGATGAGGAGATGTCAGGAAGAATTAGATTCCGCGATGAAAGGGGAAGAGAGAAGGATAAAGGAGTCAGACCTCCAAAACCTACCCTACCTACAAGCCGTGGTAAAAGAGACATTAAGGCTGCACCCCCCGTTTCCTCTCCTTGCGCCTCGGATGGCGGCGGAGGCATGTGAGATAGAGGGTTACTACATACCCAAGAATGCCCGACTAATAGTCAACGCGTGGGGAATGCAGCGCGACCCGGACGTGTGGGAGAGGCCGCTGGATTTCGATCCTGACAGGTTTATTGGCAGCAGTGTTGATGTTAGGGGCAGCGATTTCCAGCTAATACCGTTCGGTGCAGGTAGACGAATCTGTGCGGGGATGAGCATGGGGCTCCGCATTATTCAGCTCATGCTCGCTACCTTACTTCAATCCTTTGACTTGTGTCTTCCGGATGGCCAGTCGCCCGAGAAGCTTGATATGGCAGAAGCCTTTGGTCTGACAATTCATAAGGAAGTGCCACTGCTCGCGGTTCCTACAGCCCGTCGCCCTTTTCATCTGTATGATTAAGGAAGTCAGTTAGTAGGACAGATTTGTTTGGAGTGTTATGTGAGCACTTTGTTGGGTGGGATGTGTACAAAGGGCATTCAAACTGGGCGAGCCCAAATTCTTGTCAAAATATTTGATGTGAGATGGTTCGCTTTTGTTTTAAAGCAACTTTATCTGGTGTTTAAACTTTGTGTTTTATTATAAAATTTGATAATTACGATTACATAGTTAAGCTTGTGTTTGAGGATGGAACTTGACCACAGTTAAGAATCATGAAAAATATTTTAGTGATAACTTAAATAGTTATCCATAATTTCAACCTATTGTAATAATATAAATCAAATTATTAATGATAACGTAAATTGTTATAAATAAAGCACACTATAATAATACAAATCACTTTGTTTAATTTTATTATCATTATATTTTTTTTGGTATGTGAGAGGAATCTATAGCTTTGTTTGTATTTATATGATAGAGGATTAATTTTAATGGTTATTATTATGATTTTTATGTTAATTTAGTTGAGTGGAAAATATGTATAATTTTTTAT